>JAGDQP010003414.1:53090-75614 GCA_022664845.1 Lepisma saccharinum
ATATATAATGGCATTTGTTGTTTATTACTAATTTACCTAAATGTATTTTAATAGTAACGAAATTGCTTTTTCGTAGTAGAACGCTTTAAATCTATAGACGAAAATTATGAATTATAATTAAAAAAGAAAATTAAATTGATACTCTTCTTCTCTTTCTACGTGGTTCAGAAAAAAAATGAAATTAGAAAAAAATAAAGGTAGAAAACTTAGTTACATAAAATATTACCGAAAGTTTGTGCCTGTAGTTATGAGGGTTGGATGTTATGGAGAAATATCATCATGAAAAAAGAAACAGAAGTTACCGTTATTAATAAGACAATGCCACGTATATAAAGATCAGGTGTCGCGGAAGAAGATATGCAAGAATTCAGGTGTTCGTGACGGATGGGATGAGAAGAGAGATAGGGAGGAAAGCATTGCGAAGAGAAAAATATTTAGAAACAGAAAAGGAAGAAGAAAACGCTTGGTAGAAGAGCAGTGAGAAACAGGAGAAAATGAGAGGAAAAAGACGAGAACAAAACACTGCTGGGCGTTCTATTACAATACTGAATTCAACAGGTGAATCAAGGTTTGAGGAGGATCGATAATGCCATCAACAAGCTGCTGAGGGAGGAAGACAGTGACTAAGTAGAACGAAGAGTAAGAGAATGAAAGGTGGAGGGTAGAATTGTGAGAAAACGGCTTTTGAGATATCCATTTTCTGTCAAGGCGTGGATAAGTAAAATCACACGAAAGTAGCTTACAAAGAGACATTTTGCATTGTCAGTATTTCGAGAGAAGGGGAAGCAGGAAAAAAGATTCAGTGATAAAAGGCGGTAAAATGTTTTGTGGCTGTTGTCTCTAGACGCATGTTGGGAAATTCAATGAAAATATTTTCAGTCTACTGGACAATTATACAATAAAACTTGAGGAAACGGAAGTATTCTTGCTAATAAAAGAAATAATAAAATAATATTTAAAAGTTTGAATCATATAACATACAAGTCAATGCTTGTTCATTTATTGTGTGTTGTCTTGAAAATATTCCAATCGCAAAATTGTTTTATTTCTCTCTTAGTGGTATAACACACTGATATGACTACAAACAACACACCTAAATATGTTTCACGTTATCTCTGTAAAATATTAAGGTCTCGTCCGATTTATTACACGCAACTACAGTAAAATGTTAAATTTAGAAGACTAAATTCGACTGTTTCAAAGTAGTCACTTAGACTGTAAGACAAGATTTTACTTTGCTCGTGTTTTCTGAAAACGTGTCTCCGATTGACGTCCGTGTGACAATTCTGAATTTGTTTTCAGTTTCGATTTATCACGTAAACTTATATAAAAGTAATACATTTAATAAGTTCATACGAAGATGGAGGAAGACGTGATATTTATAGGGTGTAGCTTAATTAATGTAACAAACTTCGGGAGGTGATTTCTGAGATCAAAGCAAGAAAAGAAGTCCTCTGGCATATTCTCGAATTCCGCTTTGTGTGGCAGATACAGGGTTGCCAACTTGGAATCCAAAATCGACTGTTGACAATTGTAATTGAACAGAAATATATGGAAAAGCTTTGGGGGGTGATTCCTGAGATCAAAACAAGGGGGAAAAAGTCCTCTGGCATATTCTCGAATGCTACTTCGTTTAAATGATATAGGTTTGCCAACTTGGAATCCAAAATCGACCGTTGACAATTCTAACTGAACAGAAAGATGTGCACAAACTTCGGAAGATAATTCTTGATACAAAACAAGAAGGAATGTTCTGAAAATACAAGCAAAAAGGTTGCATCATTTCGGATGTGCAGATGGCCGAAGGTGGGGAAAAGTAAAGGTCAGAGCGGTGTAGGTCAGATACCAAGAATAGCGGAGGTAGCGGTCCAGGGTAACGTGACACTGTGCGGACCCAGGCCGGAACATTCGACATGGTACGTTAGTCATTTATGCGATGTGTGAACGCATGCATTGAATGCCATGGAGCCATTTCGAACATTTACTGTGACTAAACTAGAGGTAAGTAGGCTATTACTGTGTTGTACGTATGGTGGCTACAAAATTACTCTTACTGAGAGCGAAGTGTGCATTTCTGGCCATAGTTACTCTACATGTTATCATTCGTGCTCCTGTATGTTCGCTGTACTTATCTTTTCAGTCATTACCTTTGTGAGCGTTCGTCGTAGTTGCCCACCTTAATTCTTACGACCCAAACTTGCGTCCGAGGCACGTATCGTCTCGGTCATGCGACAATACCATCAACTACGAAGCTGATGCTGCTTATTGAGATAGCTCTGTGCTGTCTGCGAAACTATGTATAGTACAGTTTTTCCTGATGTTCGTAGGTACATGTTTCCTGTTTCGATGTCTGGAGTCACCTCCCGCAGTTTGTCCATATCTTTCTGTTCAGTTAAAATTGTCAACAGTCGATTTTGGACTCCAAGTTGGCAACCGTGTATCTATAAAACGAAGCAGAATTCGGGAATTTGTCACAGGATACTTTCTCTTGTTTCGATCTCAGGAATCACATTCCGAAGTTTGTTCACACCTTTCTGTTCAGTTACAATTGTCAACAGTCGATTTTGGATTCCAAGTTCGCAACCATTTATCTCTTACACAAAGCGGAATTCGAGAATATGCCAGAGGACTTTTTTGTTTTGATCTCAGGAATCACCTCCCGAAGTTTGTTACCTTAGTTAAGTTACACTATATATATGTATACAGGGTGGTGCAAAATTCCGTTTACAACGCTTGGGATAAGAATCTAAACATGAAAACAAACAAAAAGTTTATGTGACAGTAATGCCTGATTGACACAATGGTGGCAGAAGCAGGGTGGTAGGGACGCGGCGCAAGGAATTTCTCAAAGGGGGGTACTGATGTGGATAGAATGACATGCGGAAAAGGGATGCAGAAGACGAGAAACGGTGGACCACGCATGTACGATACATAACCGGAACCACCGGGAGTGAGCAGTGGCGCTACCGAAGGGGCCAAGGGGCACTTGCCCCCAACAGGAAACTTGTTCTCCGAAAGAAAATAACAGTGTACTGGAGTACATTGTTAATGCGAGCAAGGTGTTACCCCATCATAACGCAGTCTACCCCACCCCTAGAAAACCACTGCCAATGCCAATAAACTCTCGTGAGGTTTGCGGAAAGCGTTCGCGAGCGAGCCGTGAGAAAGTCGGTTCGTACTGGCAGAAAGTATCAGTAGGGCGAGAAGGAATGAACATAGCAGAGGTGGGTAAAAGGAAATAGAGAAAGTCGTACCTGAAGAGAACAATGCTGTAAACACATGTGCGCAGTGGAGAGTGCGCAGATAACTCAACCAATAGGCCAGCGGAAGTCTCGGATAAATCATGGTGGAAAACGTTGTAAAAACACACACACTGACAGGGAAACAGTAGTAGGCACAGTAGTAAGGCGTAATAGCGAACGTATGACCCAGTGCATCGCACTACAGCTTCAAAGTGTCACGCCGCAAGCATTCCAAAACACGGACAATCGAGGCTGGTCATTAGGCCTACTACCGATCATGGACGAACCACAAATACGAATGGAGTAGCAGACATGGGGGAGCAAGGAACAACAGTGACATGGTGGAAGATATTCCCCATGAACAAACACTCCACAGTTCAATCCAGAAATACGTAAACACTAGTACTGTGTCTTGAGCACGTATGCACCTCACAGACGTTGTTGAAACTGGTCGCCATTGACGTCCATACAGAGCTGACATCGGCGAAGTAAGGAGTTTCTGGTACGAGCAAACACATCTGGGGGTCCCTGATTGCCCCTGCAGCTGTAATGACACGAACAAGGAGATCCTCTTCAGTTGGCACCGGGATCTCATACACCAATCGTTTCATTTTTCCCCAGAGAAAAAGAAATCCAACGGTGTCAGCTCGGGGGATCGAGGTGACCACGGTACAGGTCCACATCTGCAATCCAACGATCTCCAAACACCTGCAAGAATGACCCTAGCTCCGTGGTCAAAATGTGCGGGGGCGCCGTCATGTTCAAACCGAATGTTACATCGATTTTCCAGTGGTACGTTCTCTAAGAGTTCTGGCAGCACACGATACATCGGACCACAGAAACGATGGGGCAACATGTAAGGTCCTATCAGATGGTCACCTACTATGCCACAACACAGGTTCACGGCGAACCGATGTTGATACTGTTGAACAACGACGGCGTGTGGATTTTCTACATCCCAGACGTGTCTGTTGTGCACATTGAACACGCCATCCCTAGTGAACATTGCCTCATCTGTCCAGAAAACTAATGTTGGGAACTGCGGGTTGGCATGCGTTTGTTGCACGTATTATTGGCAAAATGCCACACGCAAGGGAAAGTCCGTAGGCAAGATGTCGTGAATCTTCTGCAATTTGAATAGGTGCATGCCTTTCTCCTGCAGAACGCGAAGTACATTTATATGGTTTGTGTTTCATGGGAGAAGAATGACACGTGTGCTGGTGCTAAGGCAGTCCCTTATTGCATCCAATACGCCCTTCTCAAATTGCACAGTGCGGAGAGTTCGGGGTCTTCCACGGTCCCCACTACTTGGTAGCAGAGATCCTGTTTCACGCATGCGCACATCAAGGCGTTGAAAGAAGACGTGTGGTGGTAACCGCCTATTTGGAAATCGTGCGTGATACAGACGACTTGCTGCACGGCTATTTTGATGGACCTCGCTATATATGAGATGCATATCAGCAAGCTCCTAGGTGGTGTAGTCCGCCATTGTTTTATTTCACACTTGCTGACAACAACGGGGAACTTCACTTCCTCTTGCAGGTTCAATACTCTATTTCTACACCCATATGTCACACACGGAAAGCCATACAGTTGTTTCCACACGAGCAACTAACTGGAACACTACACTACAGCACTTGCACTCCTTGGCGCAATTCAACCATATACCCCAGGCTATTATTCCAAGCTGAAATACGAAACACTGGCAGCCAAATCAACAGCGGGCTCTCTCTTATCACCAAGCTCTCATACATAACACCTGACCTTACAATACGCGCGGACACTAACAAAAAGCTTTGTCGAAATAGCGTTTGGCAGTTCGGATTATACACTGGTCCGAAGAACACGCAACAGTTTAGTACAGTACGTCGCAACACTGTTTTACACCAATTGCTACGAAGCACTACGTACGAACCATAATGTTCGTAACGGGATGCAACGGAGTCGTATGCCTCGGTAGTAGAGTGATTAGTTGCATGTTTCGAAACACAACAAGTGTGGCTGTAGTAGATACCTTTGTTGCAGGTCCGTAGCTCTGTTGGAGCGCATGGAATTACATTTCGGCGGTCTGCAGATCCTGGTCCCAACATCCCGACTAGGGTTCCCCAAGGGTTTTCGTAGTCCCACCAGGTGAATGCTGGGAGGGTACCTATACTTAACTGGATTTAGCAGCTACTTTTCCCTATCCTTTCCCACAGCATAGGTCATAGATGCCAGTTCGTCTTAAAATAAAATTCAATACGGCCCTGTCCGATACCTTTCCCACGGCGTAGGCTCTTAGAACCGACTTTCTAACGGCTCTCGCTCGCGAACGCTTTCCGCAAACCTCACGAGAGTTCATTGGCATTGGCAGTGTGGTTGTCTAGGGGTGGGGTAGACTGCGTTATGATGGGGTAACACCGTGCTCGCATTAACAATGTACTCCAGTACACTGTTATTTTCTTTCGGAGAACAAGTTTCCTGTTGGGGGCAAGTGCCCCTTGGCCCCTTCGGTAGCGCCACTGCTCACTCCCGGTGGTTCCGGTTATGTATCGTACATGCGTGGTCCACCGTTTCTCGTCTTCTGCATCCCTTTTCCGCATGTCATTCTATCCACATCAGTACCCCCCTTTGAGAAATTCCTTGCGCCGCGTCCCTACCGCTCTGCTTCTGCCACAATTGTATCATTCAGGCATTACTTTCTCTAAAATGTATTGGACCGCTTGCTGTTGCACCTTTCCCTTGTCCGCAATGAGGTGTCACACGTCGTTTTGCCGCCATTTGCGACAGCTTGTAACTCGGTAATGACGCCGAATTTAACACTGTCACATAAACTTTTTGTTTGTTTTCATGTTTAGATTCTTCTCCCAAGAGTTGTAAACGGAATTTTGCACCACCCTATATATATATATATATATATATATGTGTGTGTGTGTGTGTGTGTGTGTGTATTTAGAACGTTCGAACCATTGATTTTCATTCCCATGCAATTCGTGGCATTTTCCTTACTAAATCCAAACAGTTATTTCCATAATTTCAAGTCTCACAACGTTACGTATTTAATAGTGAAATATCCTGGCTGAAACGTCTTCCGTTCACAGAGCATTCGTTGTCTGGAAGGTCAGTGTAGAAGTACAGGAAATAAAGTACCAGATTTCACTCTAAGCATTCATCATTGCAGACGCACGATTTTTATAACCCCCTGACTTTACGTTGCCTAAAAGCCGATGTATCGCCTGTTTCAAGTATGCCACTAGCTCTTTCCTACGCTTTTTTTGCATTAGCAGGATTATGTCAGGCAGAAATATGCCTTCTTCAAATTTTATTATATAAGTTAGAGAACATCTATTGGAAATAATTAAAATGCAGCCATATCACTATTCAGTGCTTCTATATATTCACCAAGTGATAGGGATAATTATTATTAGGATAGTTTTTGCATTCTCTTTAAACTGTGAACCAACTTATCAATCTCCCACCTCTCAGGAAGAAGCGAAACTTTGCACAAAGGTCATAATTGTAAGGAAAAATGCCTGTGGTAGAGAAATTCCAAAGAAAAATGTGGATTTGTTCTTTGCACTTGATCTTGTCACATTGTTTTTGTCTTATTGTAACAACATATTTCGTTCGTAAAGTAATAGGCGAAGAACACGAAAAACTTGCATGTGTTCAATCTCTTCTTTATTATGATAATATCGGTTTTAGTGCTTTATAATCAATCGGAGGGTAAACCTAGTGTATCACGATCATCAGCAACAAAAGTTAAGAACTTTCGAATTTCTTCTTACTTGAACTGGTCTTTTGCCCTCCATCACATCGTTCCGATAAGAGGCAACATAATCATCGTTAATTCACCCGATTCCAGATATCGTTCAGTCACAAACCTGCCTTCGAGTTAAACAAGTGTTCATTTTATTTAGTTATTTGCTAAAAATTAGATAAAAATATTAGTTCAGCTAATACACGAACACGTACGTATCTTCACAATTGCTTCTAAACCCACAACTTGCTGTTTAAATTCACGTTACATCCGAAGAATATTTTTTTTATTATTATTTATCTAAGTAATCTTTCTGCAGTTTATATTTACTTTGCCACACATAATAAATGAGTTTTTACATTATTCGTACAGAGTGTGCTATATAAAAATATCTGGCAAATATATCAAAGCATACAACTACACAGCAACGCTGTTTAAAACTAGAACCAGATAATACTTGACTATTACCGGTTCGTATATTTCACCGCGGATATTTTAACAAATTACTGCTACTGGGGATGCAAACCCTTTCTTCAATTTGATAGAACTTATTAGATTTATAACTTTTTAAAAGTTTTCACTACTTTAAGATTTCTTGCCATGGATATTATTTTATCTAATTAAAATGGATATTATTTTATCTAATTATTCATGCTTTGAGGAATATATCATTACATAAAAATAAATCTTCTAGAACAGGATTCGAACCCATGATCTCACGATTAGAATCCACGCGTTCTACCATTTTTTCTTTCTTTCTTTATTCACCAATAATGATAGGCCTACATAACTTTATCTGACATTTTACCTGTAACTCATTACTTGTTAGTTTAGCATAGAAACAGAGTAAAACATTTAGTATTCACATAAAATTGTTAACAAAATAGTTATATCTTTTCATCAAATACATTAATAACGTTTCCAAAATTCTTTTTTTTACAATGTCAGGTTAAATTTTCCACTCTTCTTTCATCATGTGGTATTTGTAGTCCTGTAAGGTGCAATGCGTTGTTGTCAATATAATATTCAATAGTGACAGCACACAACCAGATTTTGCTTTTTCGTTGGAAAATAATTGAAATCTGGAAACAGAAACATTGTTAATGGAAAGGATTGCAAATTACAGCGACAGATAATTCTCAGGATATTTCCAACAAAGTGCCAGATTGGCAGTACATTTGTACATGTACGTAAACGGTGTTGAACAGTATCAGGTTGTTTACAAATGTCACAATTTGAATCAGCATTGAGTTTTAGTTAATTTACTTTTGGTTGGTACCAAATTATGAACAACTTTATACCAATTTGATCGTTGTTTCACATTTAAAACAGGATTCTGTATATTTCGCCAGATTTGTTTTCAAGTACTGAGCTAATATGAACACATCAATCTACTTCTTTCTGGTAGAACTCCTTCTGAAGAGACATGACTGACTTTTCGGTGTTCAATACAAAGACATTGATATACGTTGAAAATGCTGTTGTTTTTCTCTCATTTCTCTTGTTTATTGTACTACTTGTATGAATGCGAGAACTAAATTTGCTGTCTTCACGTTCATTGCAAATGTGCTTTTACGTATGGAAACGTAGGGGTCAAAACGATCGCGTGATCAGATGTATGCACAGTTTAGAAATACTGTATCATTACGTATTTTATTGAATGTTACTTTTTTCTACACTTAATAACATTTCAATATGTCTTATTGCACTTAAAAGAAGAAGAAAAGAAAACATCTGCACATTTTTCCCAATTGCGAAAGTTCATCCTTCCCTCCAGGGCTCGAACCTGGCATTTTGGTTTACTGTTTCCAGAGATACCCGAAGTTGGACTTAGAGAATTCTCAGATCAAAACGGCTAAATCAATGCGGTCAACCTTTTTGGAATAAGCTGTACATATGTATATTAATTACTTTTGCTTCTATTTAGGGTAGACCGGGACTATTTGAGTCAAGGGGCTATGTGGGTCAAACGTAAGAAAAAATGTCAGTGCGCACCAGTGCGATGAACCTGCTTTCAGTTGTGAGTTCGTTGGCAAAGGGAAGGGTGTGTGTGTCTTTGATCTGCTGCTTTCTTATCAGTTGCTGTGAATTTGCGACTATTCTGAGCAAGGTGAGTTCCAATACTTCATATTTTGCTCTGATATAAAATAGTGGCTGTATGATATAAGGTGCTGAACCTGTGTAAATGCATATATTTTTAAAAAATATTACCGTACGCGTAAAACAGAACGTCCGCATGTTATAAACGCCGTTTTTGTTGCTCTCCTCTGTCTCGTGTGAAAGTACTACGTTCCTACGGAAGCATGTGCACAACGGGGTTATTTGAGTGGAATCAAATGGGGCTAATTGAGTCAGTTGTAAACTTATGTGAATTTATTTAATTTTTGAATTTGAATTTTGAATTTATGGTTTAGCCTATATGATGCATGTATGTAAAACAAAACATTTAATTTTCTTTCTGATGGTATGTACATACAAATCAAAACATAAATACAACGAGTGAAATAATGGAGACATGGAGAAGGCCATCCAAAGTGTAACACAAGGTGATTTGAGTTTACTTGGAGCTTCGCAGCTCTGCAATGTAAATTTGAAACTTTGCGAAGGAAAGTGCAGGTCGAAAGGTTGAGACTAACCTTGGGTTATAATGATGAAATAGATTCGAAACCGAAAGCCATAGGACACCCCACAGTACTGACAGAAGAACAAGAGAAAGAGTTGAGAATTATGACTCTCGCGGGAAAAGGACTAGGCTGCACCCCTGAAACGATTCGTAAAGCTCTTCATCGATATGTAATAATAAATCAAATTACGTATCGTTGGAGAAAAAAAGGATTAGCTGGTGAATATTGGTTTTCAAGTTTAATGAAAAGACATCCGAGCTTATCAATAATGAAGCAGTGAGTGGTTTTTTTCAACTGTTGAAATCTACTATTTCGACGACTAGTGTCAACACAAAACCACAGCGTACATACAACGTGGATGAAACAGGGTTTCCTCTTAACAACAACCCAAGCAGGGTCATTGCTAAGAAGGGAAAAAATAGGTGGTTGCTCTCACTAGCGTCGAAAGAGGCGAGAATGTCATTGTGATAGTCTCTTGCAACGCAGTTGGACAATACATCCCACCATTTTTTATTTATAAAAGGCCTGCGTATGAGAGAAAAAATCGTCAACAAACAAGGTTGAGGGGAAATGTTTATTAATGTTATGTTTTTTACAAATTATATAGAAAAGGGCATAATTTAAGAATATACGTAAGCGCTAAGGTGATTAATGTAAACAGTGTTGTTACAGCGAAATACCCAAATAGCCCCGTGATTATTACTAGTCTCGAATTCTGCCATTTTATTTTAAATTCGTTTTCAGAATTTCCATGATTTAACAGGTTCTTTATTCTTTAATATGTTGTACTATAATAATGTACGTAGATTATGGCATAATTATTTAAACTCTAAAGTACGTCGGTTTTGGAAATTTTGACTTTTCTCTTACTATACTCAAATAGCCCCGGTCTACCCTATAGCTAATTTAGAAGATTGAAATCAATATAATGTTGAGAATATAAAGTTGGAATCAAAATAATGTGTATATTCAATTTCTCAAATGTGATAAAGTGATATTTCATTTAAAACTTTTCTATAGGTCTTAGTATTTTTTATATCATATACAGATTCAAACTTAAACTAAGTAGATACAGTAAACTTGTTCGTTCTTTCAATTGATTACTTGTTTCCGCCCTTCAACTGTGATTTTAATACATAACTTTTAGTTCAAATGATATTTTTTATGCCTTTAATGACATCAACTTCCTATAAGGAATATTTTACAATTACAGATTCTTAGGCAATAGCTATTTTGTTGCCTGTATAAATACGTTTCTGAAAGTACATAACGAGTAAAAACTGTGAAAAGTTGTTGGCAATAGAGAAGAAATATGAATGGCATAATTGCATGTCTTTAAAATCTGTAAACAAGATGAGGGGCATTGAACATGAAAACACTAGAAGATCTAACAAATTAAGAAAGCGTTGAAGTTTGCGTTCAGTTCCAGCAGATGCCCCTTCAACTGCAGTCTCGCTCGTCTGTTTTATTGTTGACTCTCCAATCTGGTTTTCCGCAATCCATTTGATCGCTCATTGACTGGATGCGTCTGTGTACGAAATTCCTGCAAACTAAAATCGCGTAGATGAAACAGACCCCCGCACCCAACAAACACTCAGTTCAATAAATTTAACAAGCGGAAGCCACAGGCTTTAAACAAAGCATTCCAGTTAGTAGTTGGTCGAGAGCTTCATTCAGTGGATGAAGTGGTCAGGAAATACAAAATTAGGTATAGCGGCAAAATACTTTGATTTAATTTGGAAACTCTTTTTGTTTTGAATTAACGTTTTTCTCAATTAAATAAATTAAGTTTGTGATCTTGCAAACCTGATGTTCTTTTTGACATCAGGTTTGGGAAGTGGTCTTAACGAAAGGTACCAAAAAGCTTTCAATAAATTAGAAAGCACTGGAAAGTATTTGTCAGGAAGTTGAATTGAGTCTCATGTCAGGTGTCAGTTTCATAATCATCAATTCTAAGTGGCAACTACAAATAGTTTCTAATGCTAGCAGATGTATTTAATGGAAATCTTTTCTCCAACAGTATAGGGGAAAATTTCAAAAAATTAAAGAAGAGGCAATAATCTGTAAGACGAACTGTAATAAGAACAAGGTATCTGCTTATGATCAATATAAAAAATAGTTTTAAAAACTTTAAAAAACATACTTTTCTTAAATAGTGTATACTAAAAAGCAAAAATAATTTTGTTTATGCATGACTAAATAGAAAAACATGGGGTACCGTCTCATATACAGTCACTTTATAAATTGTTGAATTAGCACGATATTTTTTTATTTTTTTTTACTTTTTAGTACGAGTTGTTTAAGAAAAGTATATCTTTGAAAAGTTTTGTTATTATATTTTTTCGAGTTATTTCGGTGCTCAGATACTTTTTCTCAAGCTGATGTATTGTGACCCAAATCCTAAAGTGTTCTGCAACCAGTGAAACGCTGCATCATTGCAGACTAGTATTTATTTTAGGATAAAGAAGTATATATTAAAATGTTAGAATATGCTTTCAAAATATATAAATAAGAGGCGTGTGCGCGTACAAAAGTCTATATGCTTTGTTAAAAGATAGCACATAGACTTTTGTTCGCGCATACGTCTCATATATAGAAATATATGTTAGTAACAATGGAATTTTGCATTGTCACCCGACTTACGTCGCTGTGTAAAATTTCATCATTGTATGACGTGAGGAAATGAGTTAAATTAACGTTGTGAGATTTGAGGACAATACGAATATTTGTGAGCGATAGAAGTCTGTGAAAATCTAAGTGTTTTAGTTTCTGACCTTCACCAGAATTAAGAATCGTTCTTTCAGTCTGAATGAAAAGAGTGTAATGGTTCGTTATTGGAATGGGGTTTTTCAAGTGATAATTCTTTTGAAAATCTCATGTGAACTGATAGGGAAGACTTTGGCTACTGCATTTAGAAACAGTGCAACAATTATTATATTTAGATATTTTAATTGTATTAATTATGTTAGATGCTATTCATTGTACTTAGAAACCATGAATTTCTTGCACAATGATCAATTGATCATTCAAACATTTACAGAAAATTTATTGAAGGTCATTTTGTTGTTTGGTGTTGGGATAATTGAAGAAACTCGACGAAAATAATATGTTTCATAATAGGGACTATTTTATCATGAAGTTCTCTCGATGCCTTAGGGAATTAACTAATATTATATTGGCCACTTAGAAGCTTGAAATACATGATAAGATGCCAGGAAGTCTTCAGTTCAGCTAAAATATCATGTAAAGTGTTAATTCTAGGATTTATGCAGACTTCTTGTGGCAATTCGTACAATTCACATTCCGGAATTGTGAAGATGTATAACATTCTCACTAAAGAGTAGTTTTATCGGAAAATGAGTTAATTTTGAGTTTTCTAGAGAGATGAGCAAGACTTTCGTCTTGAAAGGTTTGTGAAGAAATCAAAATTGCTGTATTATGATATTGAGAGAAATAAGGAGCCAATATTTAAACAAGACCAATCACTACAAGTTTAAACCAAAAATGTCTCTGAATAACATTTGTTGCTATAGGTTTTTTTAAATTGCTAAGGAAATAATTTATCACACTGAGGAAATTTTGAAATATGATATCACGCTTTTCAACAGTGGTTGATTCAGATGACTTTAGTTCAGAAGCTACGAAATACACCAGTACTGAACTATTGAGCTGTTATCTGAACTATTGAAGAACTGATTGCCTGATGATTATATATTTTCTGCTTAAACTAACCAACCTTTTTGTATTGTTGTTAATGCGATGAACCAATTAAGAAAATTTTCTACAAAACAAAGTTAATTCTTTTCAGAAAATGTGCAAAACAATCTTGGATAAGTCTGAAAAGAAGAGCAAACCATACAGAGTAGACTTGTTGCCAGCTATATAGAACCACAGATAAGAATTGTCCATAAAACGGGGCACACAAGAGAATAAAGAAGCTAACAATTACTGAAGCTTCACATGCTTTCCAGAGCAAATAAAATATTCTCGGAACAAAGAGCTAGTGCAAAACATATTTTTTATATACAATAATTACGAAGGAACAATAAATATAAGATAAAACATGTATTAATAGCAAAACAACAAATTCTTTAAAGACTCCAGCGACATGTATTTGTAATGTGATAAAACCACATCCTGATTTGGAATTTGACATTGATTAAGAAGATCTTAGAATTATACCACATTGCATCCAAGCTGTACGGGAAGAAATCTTAAAGGGCCGGGGTGGCTCAGAGATACAGCACTTACCTCTGGTGCGTAGGGTCCTCAACCCGTTCCCGGCTCGTGCTATATGGGTTTTGTGGTTGGTGAACGCCGTGTGCGTGGATTCTTCCGTTTCCTCCCACTTTTTTTTTCATTCTATCAATTCTCCCTTCATCATCCATCTGGCCTGAGTCAAAGTTGCCTAAAACCTTAAATTAAATTCAAAATTCAAATTTAAGAAGGAATCTCCAAAAATGTTGTTATGTTATCTGATACGGATGTTAGTAAATTGCTTCTGCACTCTTGTCAGATAATGATTTCAAATACTTGATCATTATATAATCATATAAATTTAGCTGATGAAGTCACCTCCAGCACGATACCCATAGATACAGTAGCGAAGTGTGTGGATCAACCCTTATATGTAACTCCTTACTTGCTCTTCATATATTAACAGGTTTAGATGTTAAAAGTAAGATTTGGACCAAAACAACAGCTCTAAAAACACATTAAGAAGACTATTTACAATTTCGGATAACAATATCCATCTTAAGAGAAGAGTTTTTGTCGTGCTGAAGAATTTCTTGTAAAAGTAATTAAACCAAAGTTTCAAGGAAAGACGTTTTATGATTTGAGATGTTACATGTATAACCTACGTTTGATGCAGTCAGTGAATGAACTGTCTCCTACATCGCAATCTCTGTGTACTCACATAAATCATACCTATTATGTTTTTCATACTTTGATATCAGTTATGTCACCTCATCACAAGCTTAATCAATTGGAATGTGGATGGGGATTTGACGATGGAGTTCTAATGCTTGTTCAGAACATAAATTTCATTCCTGACACAATGTTGTAATATTGCAGTTATAGAAGTGGTTGTACGAATATGAGATAATGATCAGAACAACAAATAAAGCTCAAGCCTTACAACATTATAATTACTGTGAATCGGTTTACAAACTGCCATTGTTATATACTGGTTAGTTGCTATATAAATTAGCTTTTGTTTCATATCTTTATACCTTTATATATCTGTCATACCTTTATTTTTAATTTGTAAAAAAAATATTCAATCAAGCTTAGTCAAATATGGACCACTTCAGTGTGCTATTCATATATATATATATATATATATATATATATATATATATATATATATAGGGTGGTGTAAAATTCCGTTTACAACGCTTGGGAGAAGAATCTGCCCATGAAAACAAACAAAAAGTTTATGTGACAGTAATGCCTGATTGACACAATGGTGGCAGAAGCAGGGCGGTATATATATATATATATATATATATATATATTTTGCAAAAACATACTTATCTTCATGGTTAAACTTTTCAACATATGCATCACACCTTAGAGGCATTCTACGTAGTTGGATCAAGCATAAGAATTTTTGGATCAACAGTGATGAGCAAAAGCAAGACCTAGACCAAGACCGTAGCGGTCTTGCACACCCAGTCTTGGTCTTGGTCTTTCACACCCAGTCTTGGTCTTGGTCTTGGTCTTGCATCGGTATCCTTGGTCTTGGTCTTGGTCTTGCATCGGTATCCTTGGTCTTGGTCTTACTCGCCCAGTCTTGGTCCTGGCCTTGGTCTTGCTTGCAAGAGTCTTGCAAGTCTTCCTTTTAAGATGTTTATACGTTTCATACGTAAATATTACACCGGATATGAGGAATAGTAAAAGCTATGCGTATCATTGCCTGCCTTAATGCGTCAATAGCAACGGAAATATATTTTAATGTATTGTTTATCGTCATGTAAGTGCACAGAATAGAACTACCGAAGTTCAATTTCGCTTTAATTTGAACAATTTCACTAACATTTTATTATTTTACTTTTAGTTTACTTGCTGTTTTAGGCACACAACTATGTTTCCTAAGCTTTAACAGAATGCAGTCATGGGTTATCCAAAATGATATCCAAAATAATTTAATCATTAGAAGTTCTTACCTTGTAACAATCCATGGCATTGTGCTCTCTGTCATCTTCTAGTCACTGTTCCAATTATTTACCATTCTCCGTGCTCCAGGTACGTTCCAAAGGAAGACCAAAAACATACACGTTTACGTACACGGATATTGTGTTTAACTAAAACTTACAAGGGAACTCTTTTTGCTGTTCAGCGAGTTTTGACTTCGGATATGTTTTTGGACCTTATTTGAAGTATATGGATAGCGAAAATAACACGCATAGACTCGCAATCTGCCATATATTTGTGTCCCGAATAAGCCGAGTCGTGTAATTTGAGCGACATTTAAGCAGTAAAATCAACCTTGAAGGTGAAACTTTATATTAACTAAATGAGTTATCAGATGCATTTCTGTAGGTACTCTTACGTGTAGAACACAAATTTCACCATGAAAATGTTCCCAAATTGAACGTTTTATACAAACTGGTTTATGATCGAAAATGAACAAAATTCCATAGAAAGTAACGCAGTAAAGGAACAACAATACAACTGTGGGAAAGGAGAAGGGGCCAGGGGATTATAAATACATAAAAATAATAGTTTCTAATACCTTTTGGAGGCCTAGGGCGCTTGCAATCGCTAAACCACTGATCGACTACATTGTTATTTAATGCGGATATTTTAAATAATACTTCAGACATGTTTATTTTCGATTTAAATTTTTACTTTCGTACGTACATTTTTTCATCCCCTCTCCTCTTTGGTGTGTAATTCCGGAACAAAATTGCAACACTCTCGCTTCTCTTGCGCTCTATTCGTTTACGTACATTTTCAATGCCCTTTACCATACAAACATTATCATAACTGTATTACAAATTAAATTATAATTAATAATTAAGAACAGTAAACATTTTTCAAAATACTTACCAAAATTAATTCTCGTCTGTCATGTCACATATTATATTTGTTTCAAACATCTTATTTAACATACACGCTTACTATTAATTTTTTGAAAGTTAAATATTTTAAATAATTGTGGTAAGCACGAGAAAACGCAACTGATTTGATTATTTTTATAAATATTCGAAATTGAACTTTAAAATGAAACAGTTAAACAATAATACTAATTATAGTGAATTAACAAGTTCTAAAAATGGAAATAAGCATAATG
Source organism: Lepisma saccharinum (assembly GCA_022664845.1). NCBI lineage: Eukaryota > Metazoa > Arthropoda > Insecta > Zygentoma > Lepismatidae > Lepisma > Lepisma saccharinum. The sequence goes on from JAGDQP010003414.1 coordinate 69,996, forward strand.
AATTGTTTTTCAATCTAAACAGTTTTCACTTTCTTTCGTTTTTCATTAAAAAGTGATTCAATGAATTTGTTCTCCACCATTTCAAGTTTTCATCTTTTATTTAAAGATAAATGTAAACAAATCAAGTCCGTTATTATTATTTAGGTTTTTAAAGTTCAACAGACAAATTCTAATTTTACTTATAATTACAAGATATTTATTACAAACTTTATAATTGTAATATTCCTTTTTTTTAAAGAACTAACTTTAAGAACGTAACGGAGCCCCCAGGCATTACCGAGGTCGCCAAATTGCGAAACCGCTAGGCATAAGAACGATTTTGCTACGCATCTCCATGAGGTGCACTCGCTTTTTTGCTATGCTCGCTCCAGCGCTTCGCTTCTTTCTTAAAAACCGTGTAGTCGATCAGTGGTTTAGCGATTGTAAGCGCCCTAGGCATCCAAAAGGTATTAGAAAGCATTATTTTTATGTATTCATAATACCCTGGCCCCACTTCCCCTTTCCCGCAGTTGTATTGTTGTTCCTTTACGGCATTACTTTCTATGAATTTTCGATCATAAACTGGAGTTTGTATAAAACAAAACACTTAATTTGGGAACACTTTCATTGTGCATGCAAGACCAAGAGTCTTGTACTCATCACTACAGTTGGGTAAATATAGACAAAAATAGTCAAATTCTCTTTTTTTAAAGCGGCGGCCATTTTTAGTGGTATTGTTTGCCATATTTTGGGAACTATTAATTTGGCGTAGGGAAACAAGTAGGGCCTAATACATCCTTGGAATAGTCTCCAAGTGTGTAATAGTCTCCACACTTTTATTTGAGTGAGGAGGGTTTATTTATTTTTTCTATTGTTACGATAAAGTGGTTGGAAAGAGGAAATGTCACCACCAAAATTTGCTTTTGTCCCAATTTATCGCTAACTGAGGCACTCAATGAAGTGATCACTCATGCAGTTAATGTGGACTATTAATCTATACAGTATACCCGAGTTTGATCCAAATTGGTTGAATAGACATTTTTATCGACTTTTCAAAATGCACACGTTGAGAAAAAACAAAATTCACCATGTCTGAGGTATCACTGTGACGTCACCATACCACCTATGTCATACATATACAATGGTCTAACTGTATTTAACGTAGCAAAACTCTTCTACGTACCGTGGACCGTTCCTGAGAACCCAAAATGCTTATGACGCAACCATTTGTGTCAGAGAAAAGAAAGAATTAATATATCCTTCGCACGTTCTCAAATATGTCAGATTCACAAGTTATGTCCAGGATGTAGAATGTCTACCTCAATTTCTTTCTTTAAATATAAACTTGTTCTTCATGAATATGAAGAGAACTATCATCAACTATGAAATTCCTACAGAAGTATTATCAGGCCCTCGGTTACTACCGTTGTAGTTTGCGATGCACGATAGCCCGAGCAGTCCACTAAACATAGAACATAATCTTCTGTTTATTCAGCGGGAGGTTTCGTTGTTTGAGGGAGCAGTCAGGTAGTGCCAGCCGTGGTGGTGCCGTGGGAAACTGTAAAGAGCTTACTTCTCATCTTAGGGCAGCACTTTGTCCAGAAACGGATCCTTCCTCTGATGAGGCAGCAAGGAGACACAGGTTTTTTGCTCTTGTCACTTTCTGAGCCGCATTCAACTCATGTGGGATTCATTGTCTCACTTCATGACGTTTCCCAAGCTGATGAAGGTGACATCGAATGGTTTCAACACTGACACTGAATGCTATTCCCATTGCTTCATATATTTTCCCATTATTAACCTCAATAACAACCTTGAGTGCCTCGATGTTTATGGCTTGCCGATGTCGTATACGAGGTGCGTTCTTGAGTGATTCATCATCTTCCTTAAATTTGATAAACCACCTTTGTTCTGTTCGCTCAGCTACTACAGCCCTACGGTATGCCTGGTTTATTTTTCTTCCCGCTGTACTAGCGTTCATTCCCAGTTTATAGTCTTACAGCGTACAGGGCCGTATAACGTTGTTTGGGGCTCCCATGTTTGATCTGCCCTCAATTACGTCCCTGCTTTACTGTGGTGACCACTACCACCCGGATAGAAAAGGAAATAAATAATCACTAACACTTTACTTTTCTGTCTCACCTCTGAACGAACGATGTGCCGAGCACATGCCGTAAATATCTGACATAACATTACCGTTATATTTATCCCACCTCATACCACGCCTTACACCACGCTTCATTATGTAGAAAGCATCCTGGAAAACTAAGACTGGTAAGTGAGCGTTTTACTGGAAAAGAAGCAGACGATGTTACTTGTTAGTCTAATGAATTTTCGAGTCTAGTGTCACAAACCCAGTAACCGGAACTACATTTTGACTTGCTGCTTTCAGTCGTAGCAGTAGCTACTAACATGAACGCTCTTCACGTTAAGGATCAATATGTGCTGTTAGTAAACAAATATATGTTGTATTACTTTCAAGATATAAACTTTGTGTATGGTTTCAGCACAAAGATATTTGTTTCTGTGTATTTTGAAATCTCTAAAACAACACTCGACCAGTGTAATGAGGAAAGTACAAAATAGCAATCAGTACTATTAAAACACTACTAACAATAATAATAAAAATATGTTCAAAAATTTCAAACTAAAATTTTCGCTTAACTACAAATATAACGCGAGAAGTAGTAAATGATAACTAGTGTAAAAGTGAGAAAAGTTTGTCGGTCATAATGACTGGTGAGTACATTTCTATATTTTTCCATGCTTGTAATTTCGCGAAAACCGTTTACCTAAATGAAGACATCTGACAAAGAAAGTTTGATGTTAACGATAACGTTACAAACCTATGTACTTGGAGCTATGCACTTTAATTCTCTATACCGTATGTCAGCTAAAACTAAAATAAAACTGAAATCTGTGCATTTAAACTTCCTCTCTTTGGAAATATCTAACGATTACCAGAGTGTTTTTTTAAATACTTATTTTGTATAGGTTTTTCTCTGTTTAAAATGCTGACATGTCTGTGGTATTTTCAACTGTTTATTAGTTTGTAGTTTCACATATAACATAAGATAGAATTACTTAAATCTACAACTCTTTAGTTTGGTTAGTTTGAATTTGAATGTTTAATTGTGACCTTTAGGCATCTAGGGCTCAGACCGGGATAGAAGAGGGAAAAGGATTGGGGAACGTGTCGGCCAGGGTCTATGTTGAAGGTGCCATCCCGGCATTTGCCTGGTGCGACTGAGGATAAAACCTAGAAAAATCTCAGTCAGGATGATCGGCCGCTGGGATCGAAACCACGACCTTCCGAACGCTACTCCAACGCTCTACTAATGTACTTTGGTTAGTATTTTAGAATTCAACAAAATAATCAGAATAATTTGTGGATTAGGAAAATACACAATCTTAGAAAACATTGATTAATTTTATCATAATGACAATACAAGATTTATAATCAGAGCACGAATACCATTTATTACTTTTCTTTGTTCTGTTATTATAATAATATTTTACGCCTACACAACACCAACAACCTTTCGTTTGATGAGTTCAAAGCTCCTCGGGTTGATTGTTAGAGTATAATTAATGTTGTGTTAACATTAATTAACTTATCCACATAATTGCCATCGTATATGTCATTTTCATTTTTAAGCAGCACATGGAACATATTTATGAAAGTTTTTTTGCGTTTTCAATTACGGATCTATATTTCTGTACCGAAACGTAAACTTAGGATAGTAATCATTTAGGATTGTTAGGGTTAAGATTTACGATTTAAAATGTATTACTGAAAAGCTCCATGCATACTTTTGCAGGGGGAGAATTAACTGTGTTCATTGTCAAAGAATATTGCCAATTATAAGATATGTTATATCCAAAACTAATTTCAATATTAAAAGAAGCTGGTCATTTCATGCTTCTATCTTTTCATGCATAGCCAAATTACATTTCATATTATTGCATTCATATTGTATGAGATATGCCATAGGAAAATACAAAACAGAATTTAAATGTCAGGATGTTAACTAAACAAATATTTTAAGTTACCATTACTTTTTTTATGTTTTGTATTGTAGATGAAAACATACGAATTTCATATCTTGCCCCACAGGTGGTGTATGTAGGGTAAGGTGGATTATGTAAATCACATATTGTGTGTTATATCTACTTTGTTATTATGAGATGAGATCTAAAATTTATCAACAAAAACAAATTAAAATAACAGTTTATAAAAAAGCAGCAAGTTTTGTTAGAATATGCAACAGTGGAATAGATTACAATCTTAAGAGTTTAGTCTTCGTTATTCGTTCGTGTTTTGATCTTACAAAATTGTTGTCTGCTTCCTCTCCCAACCACATCAACACACAGAAACGAAAAACAAAGAATGAAAAATTGCATTAATTGAACATGGGCATAACCGAAATCTTGAAGGCCTGTAAGAGCCTGATTTCCCATCTTACTCCACGTCAAAGTACCGGCATCTTACCCCATCTTGCCCCCAAGGTACCATCTTTCATTTCGCTCAGTAATCTTTGCTGAGAAAGGTTCTGTACGAACGTATTTTGCCTTAAATAAGTAGTTTAAAAAAAACTATTAACATTTAAAATGACTATTCAATTAATACTACTGTATTTATCTGTTGTGTTTTGAGAAACGTTGAAATTACAAAGATACTTAATATACTCATTCACCTTTTCACTGTTGTCACTCTCGTCTTGTTGGCAGACGAATTTTCACTACTGCCCTGCAGCACCTCCCACACGCCCGGTAGACCCTTCCCCGTCTTACACCACTATCCCGCCTTGTCCCTCCTTCTCCTACCAAGAAACAAATTATTTTGATTTATGATTTATTATAAATTGAGAGTTATATCCTATCTTTAGTGCAATAGCTTTAAGCAGATAAATTTCATAAATAAGGAACATAACTGTAGTTTATTCGTATTTTGAGGTTCATAAAATTATAAACTGTTAAACAATAAGAACATATGTTCAAATCAAATCACGTTTGGGTCCATTCAGTTGGCCCCCCCACCATACCAAATTGTAGAAATAAATAGCCTACCGTTTTGCACCCAAGTTTCGCGTTTTGCACCGCAACGGTTACAAAGTTATAAGCACATATATTTTTGGGGGGGGAATTTAATGGTAGCCCCCCTCAGTCAAATTTTTCGAAAATAGATAGCTTGTCGTTTTGCACCCGTTTTGCATCCAAGTTTCGCGTTTTGCACCGCAATAGTTAAAAAGTTATAAGCTCTTTTAGCTGAGGGGGGCCAAATTAATGGTAGCCCGTTAGAGCAAAATTTCAAAAAATCAGACATTGACACATAGTGCAACAGATTGCACTCGTTTTGCACCCAAGTTTCGCGTTTCGCAACGCAATAGTTAAAAAGTTATAAGCTCTTGTATTTGAGGGGAGCCAAATTAATGGTAGCCCGTTAGAGCAAAATTTCAAAAATCAGACAGTGACACATAGTGCAACAGATTGCACTCGTTTTGCACCCAAGTTTCGCGTTTCGCACCGCAATAGTTAAAAAGTTATAAGCACATATATTTTACGGGAGTAGAAAATGATAGTCCTCTAGTCGAATTTTAAAAAGGAGAAATAGATTGTGTTGTGGAATCGCACTGCGAT
>JAGDQP010003414.1:75714-94349 GCA_022664845.1 Lepisma saccharinum
TATTTATATTGTTCTTTTTTATTTAAAATAAGAAGGTTCTTTTTTCGTGGAGCGGGACAAGTTAATTGGTGACCCGCCTCATTTTATTGTTCATTGAAAGCAATAGTTTTTAGATTACACTAATTTTAGCTTGCTAATTAACAGTAAAGTATTTTCATAGAGTAACTTCTAAGTTAATTAAATTAACACAACAATAGGCGGTCTTATGAATGCAATTGATTGAAGAGGTTAGTGTCGAATAGATCCAAGTAAATGTTTGGAAGTTGTTTATTAAGTTTAAGAAATGCTATTTTCTCTTACAACTTCCGAATTATGTGTTATCTTTGTAAAATTCTCTCTCAAAAGTATCACGAAGTAAATAATTATCGTAAGTCAGCAACATCCTAGTGCAGTGATACCCAACTTCGTTTTGCCCATGTGCAACATTAAAATGTAGCACGTTCTTCTATGTTTGTGAAAATATATATAGCAAAAGGCCAAAAAAAAAAGTTTTTTTGATACTTATAATTCTTAACATGACTTTATGTTATTAGTATGGGTTGCATTCTGTCTTTTCTCAGTTGAGTTCAGTTAACTTCATGTATAGATTAAGAATGAGAAATAAAACCCTCTTGCGACATGATTATGGCAAACAAATACAACATATGTGGCGGCCTAAAAAGGCAAATGTTGCGGGTGAGATCTGGTCCGTGGGCCGTAGGTTGGGCATCACTGTCCTAGTGTATTAATGTTACAGCCAACCTTTCTTGTGGCTGTATACACCCAGTCAAAAAGTTTAAAATTTTGGTGCGTTATATGCTATGACTAAGAGCGAATAACAAATTATAAAATCCTTCCAACCATGCAAATCCTGAAATAATAGAACCTCTTTTGTCTTCTCCCAAAGTTGCAAAGATTCAGCACCCCTGGTCCAGGTGGTAACGGTGCTGACCTCGGATTGGTAAAATGTAGGCACGCGATTTCGAACTCCACGGTTGACCATCCTGACAGGTTTTCCAGGGTTTTCTCGCTTTCATCAGGCGAATGCTGGGGATGGTACCTTAAGTAAAATACTGGCCGATATCTACCCTATCCTCTGCTTAATTTATCCCGCCCAGAGATAGAGATGCTAAAAGGCAATAAATAAATTTTGAAATTCAGAGATGCAACGAGTTTATAAAACTGCTCATTTAAAGTCTCTGTCTTGCAATTGAATGAATCCTATGGCTTTTCTTATGTCTTTTCTACTTCATCTTAAATGAAGAGCAGCCGACCGCGATAATCGTGTTGTCTCAGACTAAAGATCAGCGTCTCCAAGGTTTTGGGCGCTCAAATCTCTGCTGGAGCCTGGATGTTTGTGGATTTTAGAGACATCTAGTCGAATCAAGAAGGGACGAAGTCAATAGTTACTAAACTACTAAGTTTACAAAGCTCTTTACAAACCAGAACAACTTGCAGCAAGTTATTTGAAATCTGTTTCAATGCTGAGAAACTTAAGTCTCCCAGTGCGGGAGCCTATAAATTGTAGTGACTTTTTAATCGCGAGACTTTTCTCTTTCTCAATTTTTTGATCAACAATGCGCACTTACCCTTACTGCACTATGTGTCACTGTCTACATTTGAAATTTTGCTGTAGGGTCTAGCATTAACTTTTCTGCCCCAAAATATACCAGCTATTAACTTTTAACCATGGCGCTGCAAAACGAACACAGGTCAGTACAGTATCTTGTTTCAGAAAAAAATTGACTCAGGGAGCTCTACCACTAACTTGGGCCCTCAAAATAGAAGAGCTTATAACTTTTTAACTCTTGCGGGGCAAAACGTGAAACTCGGGTGCAAAATGGTGCAAAACGAATGCAATCTGCTGCACTATGTGTAATTGTCTGATTTTTTAAATTTTGCTCTAGGGGGATACCATTAACATGGCCCTACACAAATTTGAGAGCTTATAACTTTTTAACCATTGCGGTGCAAAACGCGAAACGTGGGTGCAAAACAGTACACAACGAGCACAGACCGGTACACTATCTGTTTTCGAAAAAAAATGACTGAGGGGGGCTACCACTAACTTGGGCCCCCAGTAATAAAAGAGCTTATAACTTTTTAACCGTTGCGGTGCAAAACGCAAAACTTGTGTGCAAAACGGGTGCAAAACGACAAGCTATCTATTTTCGACAAATTTGACTGAGGGGGACTAACATTAACTTGGCCCCCCTCAGTTAAAAGAGCGTATAACTTTGTAACCATTGCGGTACAAAACGCGAAATTTGGGTGCAAAACGGTGCAAAACGAGTGCAATCTGTTGCACTATGTGGCACTGTCTGAATTTTGAAATTTTGCTGTACGGGTCTACCATTAAGTTTGCCCCCCAAAAATATATGTGCTTATAACTTTGTAACCGTTGCGGTGGAAAAGGCGAAACTTGGGTGCAAAACGGTGCAAAATGGGTGCAAAACGGCAGGCTATTTATTTCTAAAATTTGGTATGGTGGGGAGCCAACTTAATGAACCCATCACGTTTAGTTGTACTAGAACTGGAAATCTTGATTTCCGCATATGAATGTTAACGTATTAACAAAATATAATACAGAATAACATGTATATAAAAGTTAAAAATAAAAAAACAACTTGAAACAGTCTTGGTTACATCCACAATGTCTTGGCTACGTGCAAAAAGTAACAAAATGTAGTCTTATAATGAAGGCACTGAAGATAAATAATTCAAATATTTTAATTCCGAAAAGGTTATCAAGTGTAAGGGCAAAGTTAGTTTGTAAGTAGAATTTGAATATTAATTTATTCAAAACGCTCTGACATATGCAGTACAACGTTAAGAGTGATAAAACCAATCGGGCAACAGGTAGTCGTCTGTAACATAAATATACATGTCTGTCACATTAACTTTGTATACTTTGTTTTACAGATGCTATTTTAGTAACAATAGACTTTGGCCCGTCACGATAACATAAATGCAATGAGTTTAAAATCCACAAACATCCATGCCCCAGACGGGATTCCAAGCCACAACCTCATAAATAGCGACTCAGTGCCCTAGCCCACTCGGCTATCGAGGTCGACGCATTGACTTTGCATTTCACACTCTCCAATATGTTCTTTGTGTTTTCAACTCTACGATTTCTTTAATGTATAATAGAAGCTCAAACAGGTTACACTGTTAACAATTTTTTGACACATTCCTGGAAAAAGCTAGGCAGCCGCCTGGAAATTTCCTATGACTTGGCTAACAAAAACACCATCCTTGCAGGTTTTAGGAAAAGAAGCAAATTTGAAGCCTCAAGTGAGATTTGAACACGGGTTCTTTAGTTAGATGTCCACAGTTTTAATGACTGGATTAAATTACCACTTTACATCTAAACAGTACAGAAGATCAGAAATACGTTGACCGAACCCTGAAAACATAAACAAACTACTTGCGTTCTGTTCTAATAACGTTTTCTATTTGGCAAGTAGGGATCGAAATCCCCATTTGCTCAGAATATTTCCTATTTCTTTAAAACATATGATTAAAATGTCGGTAGCACTTGATCAGAATTGCATGTTTGATTACGATAAGAAACCGATATCTCTTTTTACGTATGTGCGAAAAGCACGCTTAAATGGGAAAATGAGAACTTCCAACCATGCAAAAGAAATCTCTCGGTATTTTTGACAGAATCTTTTCAGATACGGCAGGAACACTGCAAACACTTAACATATATCTGAAGTTTTACTAGATACGTCACACAACGTTTCTAAAAATAATTTACGGTGTAAGGAGACGATCTTAATATATATTTTGTCTAGCAAAACACATCTATCACATACACTCTGTTCGAGTACGTACCACAATGGGTACTGTTATGCTTAACTTCTAGTGAACCCTTGATTCATAACCGACACTTATGGTAGGATGTGAGTGTTTGTGTTAATTTCATTTAGAAAATATAATAATCTTTTTATGTCTTTCTGATTTTTATGTGATCTTCTCACTTTACGATTGGCAAGAACAATGAATCCCACTATTCTATGAGAACACACTTAAGGAGTTAAGAGGTCATAGTTCAAACTTCAGAGACACACAAGAAACACTCACACCATTACTCTGAAACCATACTTAATTCTACACCACAAGTTTTTAAGAACAATTTGAATGTATTTATTATCACTTTAAAGTATGTGTACGTCTTAAAGGCTTGAAAGAACATTATATTTTAAAGTTTAAATCTTCAGAATCTTCAGACCAATTGTGTCAAGTAAATTCCATTACTATATAAGAGCTAATAAGTTTGTTCACTATTCATTTCGTGTTTTAGCTGATTTTGTCAGTGTTTAAAATTTAGCAGTTTTACTTTGATCTATATTTTGCTTTAGTAGCTCATTTGATACTGACTAAGGAAACTGAAATAATTTTATTCTTTGGGTTTGAACTTGTAGAATGGTTTGCAACACTCTTCATTCTTCTCTTGCGTCTGCTTTTTTTTTTATTCCCATATGCGAAACAGTAATATTAAATTCCCTCTTATATGTAACCCAAACAACATAGCAGATGTATGAATTTCATACATAGATAGTACATTATCTACTTAAGAGTCATACTAACACCTTGGATCAAATTTTGGGACCAAATATAATCTGTAGCATTCGTATGATCAATATACATAGTCACTCGAAGTTGATGTAAATTGGTCTAACGGTATGGATCTGTATACTGGATATACAAACACAAAGACTAACAGGATTATATATAAGATTTTATTTTCTGTTTACATGTGAATATTTTGTTTTGAATATGTTTCGTCATTTTGTCTAGCTTTCCCGCAGTTCTGGTTTCTATTTCTTCCCATCTTTAAAAGTAATAGGAAGCTAAAAAAAAACCACTCATTTTAACTTAAAACTAATTTGTCTGTTCTAATTGTTGATTACTATAAACCAGCCTAGTTAGTATTTAACTTAACCTGTTTGAACAATGAATTGCCAGTCTTATCTATGATATCTTATCTTGTATAATATTATGTTTCTTAAGTATTTTTGAATATTTTCAAATTTTGTTCACCCGGATGTAAGCACTAGGTAAACAAACTTCTCGTACGATTTTCTTGATATATTTTTGAACGATCGTGAGATTACATTATGAGTAGAACCTAATCTTACGGTCTTTTTATCTCAAGATCTGGACTATGACAGGTTATATGTATAGTACGTTATAATTATGTCGAATTAATAAAAGTTGCCCCAATTGTTCAGTTTTAAAGGAAGACACATAAGCATCACTAAGTAACTCATTTCAAATTATACACTCTTTTCTTTTCAACCAAAGGGAACTAACTCCTGTTCGCGGTAATTTGTAGACCGGATATTGGCTTTGACTAATTGGCGACATGCTGTAAATAAAAAAGCATTTCGGAAATCATTTTCCCTTCTGCAATTTTTCTGCACTCCAAAAAAAGAGGAGTAATTTATTATCATCCTGAGGGCTAACCTTTAATAACGGAACAATCTTTTATCTCCGTCTCTATTTCACTTTCGAGAATTTGTTTTTCTTTCTCACGCAATCGGTCTTCTATCTATCTTAAAATATTTATTTGATAATATTTTTCGTATTTTCTAAATCATTTTCTGTGTGTGGCAAGTGTCGTGAAGATCACTTCTAGAATATAGTGATACTTTCTTCACTTGAATCGATGAACAAGTTACATTATGCTATCCATTTTCTTTCCATTAGAGGAGATTGCCAAATGTGAAATCTTTGTTGACACAATCTGAGCAACTAGATCGTTGTATTTGATTGTACTTCCTGACTATTTGGAAAGAAAAACAAGTTGCAGAAATGGTAAACAAGTTGTTATTAGATCCATCATCCATCCATTAAATTAACTGAAATAAGATAAGTTTCTCATTATTACTTATAATTAACTTTAAGAATATATCTGTCACTATATTTGTAAACAGTAGAAAACTCTTTAGATTGTTAGTATATACTGAAAATAACGGAGTGGATGAACTGAAGAATTGTAAAGAATTATTATTACCTTTATCGTAAAATAATATTTTGTAGTGTAATCCTTTGTACTCGATTTCGGAATGAGTAGCTGAAATTCTGTAAATTGATCTGAGTCGTTTGTTTTCAGCATGTAGGAGTTTCATTTCACAATTTCTATTTGTAATAGCGGTATAAGCACAAAAGAACAGAAACAGTCGTATCTTTCGAGTTAGATCCAGATGTGCGAAGTCTGTCTAGAAAGTAATGATGCTGTTTTTGTTTTTTTCACAGATGTAGCAATACAAGAGCAACAATAGGTGTTTAGCATGAGAAACATGAGAAAAGAGTGATCAACAATTCTCTGTAAAGAACTGGGTAATAGCCTAAAGCAGTGTTTCCGACAGAAGTTTCAGCGTGCGGAGGTGTAAAGTCAAAATTAAGATGATGTTAGTGGAGATTTGCACAGTTCTATCCATTTTCCACCTTTAAAAATTAAATCCACTTTAATTTGGGGAGTGTTGTCGAGAATTTGGGGAGTGGCATCCCCAACATGGGGGGTCTGGCGGAATCACTGGTCTAAATCATTGTACAAAGAAAATGAAAAAAAAGCTTGAATGGCTTGGGAACAATCCAGATCTCCTTGCTTGCTTTAAAAAATGTAAAAAACACTTGTATTTTTGTGCACACACATTTCTTTCCTGGATTTTGTAACACTTAAACCCACGCATTGTAATATGACATTGCTGAATTACATATGTTTTCACCAGTCAGTCGAAACTTTTGCACCGGATTGGAGACTGATCTTTCCGGTCAATGCTTGTATGTTGATGTTGTTAGAGTGTTTCCATGATTGAAAATAAATATTATAAAATCAGTCTCAATATTTTCTAGACAAATTTCGCACATCACGAAATGTTTAATAGATGAATCAAACAATCATTTAGTTTTTATATAAACTAATCGCTTCATTACTTTGAGTAGCTCTCCTATAAAATTTTCCTGTTTTTTAAATACTGAATAAACGTGAAAGTCAGGTAAGAAATATACTGTATATTTGTGGAAAACACGTGATTAAATTATCATCAAATAATAAAAAAATGTTGAATCACACGTTCAAATAAACGCGCTGATTTGAGAGAACATAGAACTAAGTATCTTGTTGATGTGAACCTATCTTATTGGTGTGAACCTATACCAATCGCAGTATTTTAATGTGTTAATGCAACTTGAAAAAATACGTAGAAAAATTTATCGCTGGTGTTTCATGAACTTTACTTACCTGTTTAACCCTAAGACAGTTGAACACTGGTCAAGTCATGGCGGTAAGGCAAATGCATTGCAAAACAAACAGAAAACTGTGGGTATTTTCGTCTACAGCACACTAAATGTGCATAATACAAGTCTTAAGCAATGTAACATTCAGCGTTCTTTTGGTTTTATGAAATACACTTTCAAGAAATAGTAGAAAAAGTTACAAATTAAAGACAATTCAGAATTCGACGTCTGGATACCCCACGCATTATTTATATAGTTTCCTTTATTAAATAAATAATTTGGAAAAGTAAGTGGAAGTTTAGCAATTAAGAACGTTCTTCCTTCATTTTAATCGCTGTATATTAGATTATAATGTTTGTACAGTAATCTTTTTATTTCTCTCATAATTCATTTTCGAAATGGAATTGTTTAAATACTGTAGTTTTCCACGTGATAATTTGCCTTAAGGTAAACGGAACGACGTAAGTTAACCTAATTAAACCTTGATATAGTTCGCTATGTAGCGTGTTTATGATTTTTGTAATAATATTTTTAAGGATGCAATGTTCTCCCATTATTGCTTATATATTCCTATGTTTCCGTGATCCCAAGTCTACGTTTTTGTATTAGAGTAGTACAGTTCATTTCCCTATGCATCAAACTCATGAAACTCTATAACTTATCATACGTAGTCTTATCATATACTTTAAAATATTAGCACCATGTGTTCGACCAACCATCGGCAAAACAGAGAACTTCGTTACTCTCAAGGCTGAATTTAGTCAGTTCTGAAATATGGTACGTTTTTGGCATGGAAAGCTTGTTTCTTATTGTAAGCGCTGTATCCCGCGTAGTGGACAGAAAACAGATATCCATCCATTCAGATAAGGAATCAGAAACCTATCTGGTTTTAAAAGGAACGATACAAATTTCCCGTAATCCAGGTAGACTATGTGTTGCAAATTACTCACAGTCAAGGTATGTAAGTTAGCGCAAAAAATAAGTATCTTTTTAAATATATAAACATAATTATCTGTACGGTCTGTGTAAAGTAGAGTTGCATAAAATGTATTAGCTCAGTTTCGAATGCTTGTTCAAGTGCCCATAACTTCATGAATATTATATTATGTCCATTATTGTATTAGGGGAGGAATTATAAAGAATAATAAACAAAAATTAACATGTCAAATTTACGAACCGAGATTGTAACATAAGATAAAATGAATTTTATGGGCGGTAACAGCACTAGATATTGTAACATATTTTGATCATTTTGAAGCAAGTATGACCGAGATCTAGCAGATAAACTTTACTAGCATCAATAACAATACTACAAATAAAAATTGCAAAAAATAAAAAAAAGAAAAGAAAGAAAGAAAGAGTAATTGTAGTTTCTATGTGAGTAGTGACAACGGTGACGAAATATCAATTTTTAATTTTATTTTCCTTGGATCAGATAAATTTTAATCTTTGTTTATAGACCACGAACCAAAAACAAGAAGTTTAGAGCTATTTAATAACTGTACATATTAACACATATAAATAACTGTAATAAAAATGAACATAAAATCAAATATGAGATATAAAATTATTTTTCCTTACTTTGTTTGAAAGAGAACCCATTCATAATTATCCTATTTCCACACCTATATACATTATGTAAAATTCAATTTAAAGAGTATCGAGCGGCTGTAAGTGTAGAGCGTAGCAGCGCGTAGAACGTGGCAGGACGTAGGAGTAGCATTCGCGAGATTGTGGCTTCAATCCCAGCGGCTGACTACCCTGACTTAGGGTTTCCAGAAGTTTTCCCTCAGTCACACCAGGCAAATGCCGGGATGGCACCTTCAACTTAGGCCCTGGTCGACACTTACCCGCATCCTTTTCCTTCCTCTAACCCAGCCTGAGCCTTAAATGCCTAATGGCTATAAATAAAATTCTATTTAAAGAGATTAGCCTAGAGTGTTAACGAGAACGGTCAAATTAACAAAATAAGTAGAGGTTTGATTTACGAAAATCTGAAACATTGGTTTAAAATGGAAATAATAACAAATTTAAAAAAAAATACGAAACAAAAAAATAGTAACCTTTAAAGAAGCAGAACAGAATAAAAACATAATAAAAATACAAATTTTTGCTTCTTTTTCAAGTTTTCAATTTTCTTTCGTAATACAAATAATAACGAAGATCAACAAAAGAAAAGAAAAAAAGATTAGGAAGTATGCCTTCCCTCAATCCTGTAAGGAACCCCTGACAGCTGCATTTAGACCTACTTCTCATCAACTGTTTACCTTTTCGATTATTAAACGTTTCCTCCAAAGGACTTAGAGAGTTAATGAATTACATTATAAAACATTACTTGGAATGTGGGTAGCTCCAATGAATTACTATTTTAATTGTTGTTGACAAGCGTCTTTCTTCAAAAAAGAAAATATTTTTTTTCGGTAGATAAGAAAATGGATTGCCTTAATGAGTTTCTTTGTTCTAGTTTTGCGAAGAGCACTTGTCGAGCTTCTTTTCATCCCCATAAGTTGACCTCAGTTGTAACCTAAGTACTGAGACCAACCGTTCTGTACATTCAATGTACCAGGTGGTTACAATTAAAGTACCGCTATTCACGGCGGTCCAGCACGGGCTGTAATCAACATATTACATTGAAATTCGGTAAATATGCTAATGAGACCATGCGGAAGCGAGTTACGCAGGAAAAAATATTCGTTCCAATTTCCGCCACCAGGGGAAAATGTGGCGCTGTACAGGTAAGGAGCACGTGGAAATGGTACTGAATGTATGGATAAGACGATTATCTAGAGCAAAGAGGTCAAACATGTGAGATAAATGTAATGCAAACAAGGTGAAGGTCAGCTGATTTTACCAAATGGTGGAAAGGGAACAACTTTAGGATCAACGTGAGGGTAACTTGATTGCCAGTGAATGATAAGAAAGACGCAATGGGAAGAACTTTATTAACATTTGAGGTTACAGTGAACAACTTACATAACATGCTCCATATTTCCACCAGAAACATCGACCACATGTTGCATCCGCACAATGGAGTGCGCAGCAGTTGCTTGCAGCATTTCCGGCAGAATTGTTGCTAATGTCGCGTTAGGCTGACCTAGAGATCAGCCAGCGACTGGATATTTCCCCGGTAGACCCGCGTTTTCAGATATCCCCACAGCCAGAAGTCACACGGATTTAAATCGGGGGATCTTGCTGGCTAAGCATGTGGAAAACCTCGGGAGATGATACGATCCGCAGTGAAGGTTTCACGAAGCAGATCTTTCACGTGGCGACCGATGTGCGGTGTTTCCCCGTCTTGCATGAACACAGTAGTCTCCAAACTGTTTCGTTCCTGTCACGCAGGAATCACATGTGACACTAAAAGATTCCTATAACGTGCCGATATCACGGTAAAGGTGATAAATCCTTGGGGTGTCTCCTCAAAGAAAAACGGACCAATAATGAACGTTCCTGTGAATGCACACCACACAGTCACGTACGCAGAGTGTAATGGCTGTTCCTGCACAACATGCTGATTATCCGATCCCCATACCCGATAGTTGAGTGTTCACTGCACCCTCTAGTGTAAAATCCGCATCATCAGTCCACAGGATAACCCACGGTCACATGTCATCCACTTCCATCCGTGCCAAAAACCGAAGGGCAAACGCAAGGCGTTGCTGCGGATCTTGGGGCTCCAGTTGCTGTACAGTGTGAATCTTGTAATGATACCAGTCTAAAATGGCCTTGAGAATTTTCCTCACTGTTGACCATGGGATGGCCAATTCCCGTGACACTGTCCGAGTACTGGTAGCGGAATATGGAGAACGTGCTGCGTGGTCCACAACAGCCACACAACCTCATCAACAACCTCCGTTGGAACGGGTCGTCGTCCTATTCATGGAGCCACACTCAAATCACCCGTTGACTCGAATTTCAGTACCATCTTCTTTAAGCCATTTCTTGATATCGGTCCCCTTCTAATTCCTTGCAGACATTTCCTTTCGGATATTTCCTCAATGCTGCACTGTAATTGCTCCCGTTCTGATAGACCAATTTTACTAACAGTGCACGGTCTCTCTTATCAATAGCTATCCTGTTCCTCACGCGATAGTGTGTATGAAGTGTGAGCTCGCTTGTGTTACGGCCTGTACAGCGCCACATTTTCTCCTGGTGGCGGAAATTGGAACTAATATTTTTTCCAGCGTAGCTCGCTTCCGCATGATCTCATTAGCATATTTACCAAATTTCAATGTAATACGTTGATTACAGCCCGCACTGGACCGCCGTGAATAGCGGCACTTTATTGTAACCACCCGGTATATGCGAGTTTTAGCTCAACCAGTCTAGCGCTACTAAACCAAATGTGAAGATTTTTTCATAGACAATTTTAGTTGAATTTTTTTCGGTACGTATGAAATACAATTCTTCAATACCGATATATTTAATTCAAACTGCATGATTTACAAAGCAATCTTCAACATAATTTTAAACAAGAAGTGGAACAATTATACATTCGACCCATACGACTTGAGTAATGCATCACAAATGCAGAATCTGGGAGTTCCATTTGTTAGGTTCATTAGTACAACACTCGACTGGTTATCCCGAGAACAGATTTTGATCCCCTTCTTGGCCAGCGGCTAATTTCTCTGTGTAATTTCCAACTGAATTAATAAAGTGTTTATTTCTTTCTGGAAAATGAGTTACAGAGAAATTATCAATTTGAAATCTCCGCATGTGGTGAGTTTTTTGGACATCTGCAGAGATGAGCTGGTTAAGTGGGGGAATACTCTATATACCATACGCTGAGAAACTGAAAAGTCGTTCTGCATTAATTCCACTAGGCTTTGGGCAATCATATATGTATTAGCCTAGAATGAGGCATATTTTTCTCTTTTCTGTTAAATGTTGATATTTAATTTAGGCACATCCTATGTAATGTGAGATAAAGTGAACACGACTTAGAAGTTGAACATTCTCCTTTTCAACGTTTAACGTTTTCGAATACTGGCTGAAACATTTTTGAAAGCATAGACGGTTATACTTTTATCTAAGTTTACACGGGATATTAAGGTAAAGCTAGCGCACAATTCAGAAAAAATCACTAAAATTCCAATTTGTATATAACGTTACAAAATATATTTTATAATAGCTAATGCACAATTACATCTTTCTTGGAATTCATTGAATGCTTCGTGTTAATGTATTTTCGAAACCCCTAATTTTCGCGATCTCTCCTAGAAGGGTAGATAAGATCGCTAACATAGGTAAAAGAGACTGCACATGAAAATAATATAAATTTATATGGTACGAACTATATCTATATAACTTGTTGTCATCAAAAACGTTATGATATGTTGTGTTGCATAAGCTAGACCGGCCATAATATTCCTATTATAAGCTACGTTTCTTACTCTTAGTACTGTTCATTATTATCGTCATCATATTCAGCTGTTTTCTATCCAATGCTGGATGAAGGCCTCCCCCTTTTCTTTCCACATATCTCAGTCTGCTGCTATGCTCATCCTGATTTCATCTACCCATCTTGCATTCCGACGTCGTCTCCGTCGTTTCTTTTCTCTGGGAATCCAATACAGTTCATTCGTCGTCCATCTTCCATCTATTCGTCTGCCTATGCGATCTATCCATCTCCACTTTCATCTTCCTCGCAAACTTGATAATATCTTCTACTTTCGTTTGTGCGCAAATCCATGCGTTTGTCTTCATATCCCTCCTAGTTATTCCTAGCATGCATCTCTCTGTTGCTCTTTGTGTAACTCTAAGGCTCATATTTATGAATAACTCTCAAGAGTGGGTGGCTCCCACCCCAGGGGCATTAAAATTATATAATCCTGGGAGCCACCCACCTCTTGGGAGTGATTCATAAACATGACCCTTAGTCTTTGAGTCGTTTGCGCCTTCAATGTCCAAGTTTCACATCCATACATCATTACAGGTAAGACACATTGATTATAAACTTTACGCTTGAGACACATTGGTAGTTTGCTTTTGAAAATAAAGTGTAGTCTTCCAAACGAGCTCCACGCCATTTTACATCTTCTATTTATTTCATCAGTCAACTTGGCATTCGATATTTGAAGCTGGCCTAGGTAAATATACTCATTAACTATGTCTATTGTCTCTCCGTGAATCTGTATTTCCTTCCTTACAGAATGTTAATTCTACATTACTTTCGTTTTACTTAAATTCATTTTAAGTCCTATTTTCGAACTCTCATTACACAGCTCTTCCATTCTGTTTTGTAGCTCTTTTCAACTTCAAGCAAACAGGATTCTACCATCAGCGAATTGTAGGTGATGAATGTATTCGCCATTGATTTTTATTCCAACTTTATCCCAGTTTAAATTTTCGAACACTCCCTCCAGGACCGCAGAAACTAGTTTTGGAGATATTGAATTTCCATGCCTTATCCCGTTTCCTACTTTAAATTTTTCACTCTGTTGATGTAGTCTAATGACAGATATGGCAGGCTAGTAAGTGTTTTGTAGTAATTTATTGTACGGTATGTACTTTCGATGCCTTGATGCTCAAGTGATTTAAGTACTGCTGCCAAGGAGAGAGAGAATCGAAAGCTTTTTCAAAATCTATGAATCCTAGACATAGTGGAAGTACATATTCATTAGTCCTTTCCATCTTCATTTATGCTTGTATGTGGCCCATTGTGATAAATCCGTGACGAAATCCGGTTTGTTCCCTTCCCTGGTTAAAATCCAAGTCTCGTTCAATAAGATTCAGAATAACTTTGGTGAACATTTTTTTTATAGAACTGGCATTATACTAATTGGTCTGTAGTTCTCGATGCGTTTTTGGTCCTCTTTCTTGTACAATAAAATGAAAATAGCATTATTCCCACTTGACGGTATTTTTCTTTTTCTCAGGCATACTGAGAATCGTTTGGCAAGTTGCTCTTTCTCTTATTTTTAAAACCTCTTAATTTAAATTGGGTTAGAAATGATAAACTACTAAGCCACTGATAACTGTTGATTTTCTGGTATAGTGTTTGAAGTTGTAAGTTTTAACGGCAGTTCTTCTTGTAGAGGACTATGTGCAAGTTGTGACTGCAGTTTTGATAGCTGTAGAATTGGATCTGAAGAATCTACGTTTGCAATGAGAAGCTCTTGGTCGATTTGCACTAAATCACATATCACGTTCTGCATTTGGTTGTCCATTTGATTTCCTTATTATACTTTTTTCCCCTATGTATTCTATCCATAAATGTATCCTCGGTGGATGAGTGCTTTCACTCACCACCTTGTAATGAAGGGATCCTGGGTTGATTTCCTGTTGGAAACACATTTGATATACAGCCAACCCGTCCTTAACACACACACTCCCTTAGATGGAATTCAATGGCAACTACCATAAGTTCACCTTAACCAATGCCCCATAGACCTTTGAGTCATATACCTGACTCGAGGCAGAATACTAATCATCTTCCTATCCACATTATGTTCCATCATACTATTTTTATTTATGAATTTAAATACTAGTATAAATCAACTTACCTTACACGAATGCGCAATCTCTCCTCTCACTCCATTAAATGCATGTACTCACCAATCTCTCTTACTCAACGCTTGCGAATCTATAATCACATGTAAAGAGACTGCGCATCAATAATCACATGTAAAGAGACTGCGCATCACATACCTTGGGTGGAAATTTCCAGAATGACTGCAAAATACGTACAGCACTATTTCTGACCAAAAAGAAAAAAAGTAGCATAGATACTCCTGAATGTGCAATTATTTAACAGTAGAACATTTTCAGGTAGATTTTGAAGAAAAATCTGCCTATTGAGATCGGTACGATATATATATACATCCCATTATCATTGCGACTCACTTACATTTACTGTTTGCCGTCATTATGGGACCCCGGTGTTTCTGAGATCCGTATTCGGGTCTTACTTTACAAGCCGTGTTATTCGTACTCTACAACGCCCAAGTACCTCAAAAAACTTCACTTGTAAAATGGGATCAGGGATTCCATTTGATATAAAAGTGCATACAAAATGTATAGTTTAAGGTCCTGCACATTCCGTGCGTGGCGCTGCCCTCGCTAATCGTATAAAGGTGTATAGCTTTTTTCACTCATGCCATGCCTTTACTGGAATCCGCATAGACGTTGGCAAACCTGACACATCATCTAACACACACTTAACTGCGCATGCGCTTATTTCACCCACCAGTTCTTGCTGTCTTGTTCCTCACAACGTACAGAACTCACAGTGTCTATGTGTGTGTGTGTGTGTGTGTGTGTGTGTTTTGCACATACATATTGAAAACAGCGAAGGGCTCCTATTTGTATCACGAAAAGAGGGTTGGGTGATAAAAGAGCAAACTTGACCTTGGCGTTCCATTCGGAAAGGACGAAAGGTGATAGGAACCAAGTTACGAAGCAACACGGCAGAAATTAAGGTCACGAGGCCATCTTAAGTAGCTCTGTGTATTCTTATGGGTTTAGTGCAAGAACCCCTCGCAATCAGAAAATAAATTGTAATGACTCTACAAGTATAAATGATATGGAGAAACTGAAAACAGTTTTAGTATCAGAGTCTCCGGGAGTTTTCAACCTCAAATATTGGTGGTTCTCCGTGAAGTTTTGGGTTTGACGCCCCCCGCCCCCCTATTCAAACACAGTAGGGGTAAAAAAAGGGAAAAAATTTGGGTTCAGCGAGCTTCAAAATGGAAGTAAAGAACAATTTGGGGTGTAAGTTTTAGGTCCCTTGATAGCAAGAACTAAAATAAGGGACTTTATATCCCGCTCCTGTCTGTTCGTCTGTCTGTCTGTTGCAAGAAATTATATCTCAGGAACCAGAAGACGTAGGAACTTTTTTGAGGTGTCATTTGAAAGCTCTCGTTAATTCATTAGGAATGGCTATCTTGCTTTTTGTATCAGTCACCCCGTATAGGGTGAAACTGGGGATTGGGGTACAACTCAGGGTCTTATATCTGGAACTAGAAGACTTAGTGACTTGCTTGACATGTCACTGAATAGCCCTCGTCAGTTCATTAGGATTGGCTCTCCTACTTTTTATTAGACACCCTATAGAGTGAAACGGGGGATTCGGGTAAAACTTATACTCCTATATCTCAGGAACTAGAAGACGTAGGGACTTGGTTCAGGTGTCATTAGAAAAGTCTCGTCAATTCATTAGAAGCGGGTTTCTAATTTTTTGGTTTCACAGCCCCAGAGGTGGAATGGTGGGGGGGGGGGTCAAAGCTATACAATTCCACATGCGTCCATCGATGTACCCCAAACTAAGAATTGTCTTCGTTTGGCACTGGGCAAGGTCGTAAAGGTATTCCGGGTCCGACGTTGTTCTCCAGATATCAGTGTTGCCACTTTTTTCATTTTTTAAAAAAAATCCTTCTATACACTTCGACATAACAACACCAACTTGGCATTAACATTATTGGGGACAATGTAACAACACTGGGGCCCTAAGAACCCGAGTTTCATTGTTGCCAACCAATGAGAAAATGCCACATATTTTGTGTTTCAGATGCTATCAAGGGACCGGAGCCATCGCGATTGTTAATTGAATCACAGCGTTAACTTGTTTAATTTGAGTAGTAAAAACAAGCCCGAGGGGAAATTAGAAACTACTAAATCGAATACAATATTAAAAGTAACATCAGCATGATCACATTAAAAAGGTTTCTGCTAATCAATCCTTAAATAATATCCGGTCTAACGCTTTTTTTTCTTCGAGTATTTCGAAACCCCGGTGGTGGTGGGAGCTTATATTCTATCGGATGACGGAATATGTAAAGAAGAAAAGTACCGCAAGAAGAAGGAGTACTCACACGGGTACACACAAATTATATTATCAGAAATAAAATTTACACATAAATTCCCTTCCTCACGGTTTTTGGGAATTTGAAAACTAGCATCTCGTCAGCTTCCGTGGTCCAGTAAATCCAGTCACTGGAATTTGAGTTATTTTGTGGCGTTCAGGCAACTTTGGCTCAGGTCAGGATAGGGTAAGGGCAATGATAAGGAAGGTATCGGCCAGGGCCATTCTTAAGTTACTATGCCAGCATTTGTCTGGTGAAACTGAGGAAACCCCTGGAAAATCTGTCACGATGGTCGCCGGCGGAGTTCGAACCCACTTACCTACCCATTGCCTCTTCGCAGTCAGAGACGTTACCCCCCTGGACCACGGGCTAGGTGCTGGTAGCTGGCTTTGAGTAAGGACTAAGGAAGCGGATCGGGCTTCAGTCCAGCTCGAGCTTGCCATTTTGACAATCTTTCCATTTCTTTATTAAGTGAATTGAGTCGACTTAGTTCAGGCGGTAGTTCATTTGACTTCGTCGTGAATCACCCTGTATACAAATTATTAGGTAGCGCCCCTTTCAAGGAATTGTTTGCCTCTTTGAGGCGCGATGTCACATAGGAGAAAGGTGATTCGTAACCTAAAAAAATACAATAGCTTTTTCTCAATAACCGCTTAGTCTTCCACAGCGTTCAAGATTTTCTAAGGATAAAGAAAAAAAATGAACATTTATGTCCCTACAATAGTCATGTAAATGCATCGTGTTTTATCAATTGTCGGGGAAGACATCAAATAAATGACCAAATTTAAGTTAAACGAGACTCTTGAAAAAAAATCCAATGAAATGGTATAATTGAATTTTATTTGTGGCATGTAGTCATCTTAGGTTCAGGCCAGAATAGGGTGGTTAAAAGGATGTTGGAAGGTAGTCGGCCAGAACCCTTTTGTAAGTACCACTCCAGCATTTGCCTGGTGCGACTGAGAGATGAGGCGAATTGAATCAAACGGAATAATACAAGTTCTCGTCAATTTCACTTGTTGTGTTGTAATCAATCGCAGTGGCCTAGCAAAGGAGGTACATAATTATTTTGTACTAATATTTTAAGTGCTTTTAACACTAATTTTCATTCATCATATGTCAGAAATAGGCAATGTTAGAATATATTTTCGTACATAAAATGTGTCTCACATATTGAAAACAAAGTTTTAGTGCATTTTATGAACACTTACTACATTTAGAAACTTGACAACATACTAAATCCTGATTTAAATATGAATGCAGAGTATCATTATAGAGTATTTATCCACAGGAAGAAACAAAGAAACAGAGACAGAGAGGGTTTGTGTTTGTTTTGACATTCGAACTACATGAGCATGCCATATTTTCCAATTTGAAATGTCATTTCCAGCAAACCGAATGATTTGCAATGTTGTGCCGATCAACAGAAGAAAAAAAAAAGGATATCTTGAAATGAAGCAGAAATTAACAACGTTTTTCTTTGCAAATTCCTTTCAAATGCAATTGATTGTAACGTATTATATCGGCATTGGTCTCCTGAAACTGAGTGAAGCCCGGAAATACTCAATCTGTATGGACGGCAGTAGGACTCAAACCTAT
>JAGDQP010003415.1:0-39659 GCA_022664845.1 Lepisma saccharinum
TTTATGAAAAAATGTACAAAGAGTGTTCCAGTAATGCTCAGATTGAAAAAAAAAGTATGATAAAATATTGATCCATGTAATATGAAGAAAGAATAGTTTGAAAATCAAAAGAAATTCCCCTATTTTTTTTTTTAAGTATACAGGTTTGAATCTACAGTTATTATTCTGGAACTGCCTGTTCTTTGTTGAAATTTATTCAAAGCCATTTTAATAAACGTGCTAACTCCTTTTCTCCCATCAACCTCAAAGGAATCATCCATTAAAGCCACCTCCTTAATAAAGAAAAAAAAAAATCATTGTATTTTCTTTTCAGACTCTAGAGCTAATGGCTTTTAAGGGAACAGTTTCCTTTACAGGAAGTGATGATATTAATACGCTTTGACCTTGACTCACCATTTAGCTAGAGAAACATCGTAGAAGGAGACGAGAAAGGACCAAGTACAGAGCCTACCATAACATGAAAATAAGTATACCGAAGCGAGGAGAGATTTTTTTTTGTAGCTCTTTTGGGGAGAGCTTTAAGAAATGCACCGAAAAAAAAAGACGTAACACGGAGGGTGTTCATTAAAGAGTATTAATCAAATAAGCCCCACCTTGGCCTACGCTATCATTAGAACTCTTTACTATTTAGTTTGAAGCTTAATGATTGTATTATGGGTAGTACTGTAGAGGCAAATTTAACACCAATTACGTTTCGTGCAAAGAATCAAATATGAAAGATTTCATAGAAAATTACGGAAGATCCTTTCAGACAGTTTTAACCACCTTCATTCGCTCCGATCTGCTTTCGTCTTTGTCTTAGGTTACGAATTTTCATCCTTAATACTATAAACGAATTCCACCCACCTTCTTCCTTTTCCTCTTTTCTCTTCATACATATATTCAATAGCAAATTTCGTAACCGATGTCCTAACTATAGTAACCTTTAAATATGTGATACTATTTATACAGTACTGGTCTAAATTATGCAGTCTAATGAATATCATAAAAAGACGTACACCTCAAAGTGTACTTGTACCAATAAGTAAAAGATCCAAATAAACTAGCAACTTTATTGAAATTAATCTTAATATTGACCAACATACAACCCTTTGAAAGTTCCGTTCTCTTCTTACAGGTAACTAGCATCACCAACCAATAATATGGGAAACATCATGACACATCATTATAAGTAAATCAATATCTTCATACCTTTTAGTATCCTTAGGTTCATGAAGTTCATAAATATATTTCGGTACTGCTCCATTATAATCACTGCACCGACCTTGTGCTCTTCATTTTTTCATGCAATTTCATATTTTATCCATTCTTGGCTTCAGATTCAATACGCTAAGTTAACTAAGGTTAGCTTAGGTTAGGTTTGGTTTTGTTAGATTGCTTCAAATACGAAAAAGGCAAGGAGTACAAGGATCATGAAGTGATTACAGTGGAACAGCTCCTATATTTAATTGCGTTATTATCATCTAATACTTTCCGCTATTCGCATTTTCTATATTCCATTTCCATTTTTGGCATCTGGTTCAAAACGCAAATTTAATCAATATAAATAGCAGCTACAGCTGTAAAACAAAATAGTCTTAATAACCAAAACAATTACTACATTAAAACATTCAATAATAGGAAAACACAAGTTGTCTCAAATTGTCCTCCAAGTATTTCCATGTGACGTCATAATCATAAATCAGTTTACTACACTAATCACTTTCTTTATCTCTTATTTATTTTCTTTACTATCGTTCGTCTATCACTTATTTCTGAAGTGTTTTATTTGTTTTCAGATACACTCAAAAAATTATTGGTGTTAATTACCACCCCAAAAGGAGTAATAGAACACCTCTACCTCTACACCAATTCCAGTGTTGGATAACACCATCCGGGGTGTCCAACACCGTTTCTGGTGTTGACAAATACCTCTACCGGTATGTAGAAACACCGTTAGAAGTGTTAAAGTGCACGGTTAGAAGTGTTAGGGAACACCTTCAATTATGTTAATTAACACTCCTAACGGTGTTTCTACATACCGGTAGAGGTGTTTGTCAACATCAGAAACGGTGTTGGATACCCCGGATGGTGTTAACCAACACAGGAATTGGTGTTACCCAACACTGGATTGGTGTAGAGGTAGAGGTGTTCTATTACTCCTTTTGAGATGGCAATTGACACAAATAATTTTTTGAGTGTAGATTGAAATTGCAGCAGCTCTGATAAGTATCTAAGTTAAATTGGCCTGTGAGTGATTTGAATCCAAGACGCGAATCAATTTTCATCTAACAGTTTTCTCTTAGTTGTAAACCTAGAATATACATGGTTTTATCATATAACATCGACCCCATCACAAAGTGTCCCATCTCAAAATTTGGCAGTTTTAAGTTAGGACCGTCAGAATATGGCATTTTGTGTCTATTTTCTTGTCTCAAATCGACGTATCTCAATGATAAGCCGTTCAAATGTTATTAACAAAAATAGGTTATAAGAACATTTAACAAGTATATGGATGTACATTTCTTTAAATTGCTCTTCTGAAAAGTTTGAAAAAATGAGATGCGATAGTTTGTGTGACCAACTAAAATTATTTAAACTTTCATGTAGTAATAGTTTGCATTTTCCCTCTTCCTAAAGGTCCAACGCATTTTGAAATGACTCAGTGTCTCTCATGTATTATTTAAAAGCTAGAGCCACCACGTGTTACTGTCTATATGAGCAAGTAGGCGGAGCCATCGCGTCATTGCGTTCCCCCCGTGGCGTTCGCAATGGTTGTAAGAGAAATCAAATTTATCTTCTCGCCCAGACGTGACTCTGGGTATTGGTAGTGAGAATGGAAGGCATGGTAAACAATATGTACCACTATGTGTATGATGGCGATGTATGAGAGGTAGCCGGCAATGTAAACTCGTTAGAGAGGGTAATATCTAGATGGTTTGGGGGGAGAGTACTATACAGTATGATTAGTAGAGAAAGTGCTCTGTATATTGAGTAACCTTGATTATGCGAGGTCCGCGTGATATTATCAACCAATAGAGGATGTTCAACCAGCATACATTTTTCATACATTTAGTGCGTAGTGTTCCAGATGTAAGAGAAGGTGGAAAAGTAATACACTTGTCAAGTTAATGACTGGAACTTGGAAGTTTGATGCAGAATGCAATACGGATAAGGAGAGTATATCGTTCCAGCACAGGCGTGAGAAAATATCCACATCTTAGAACTATATGATAAGACTGGTTGAAGAAATTCTCTACGTGTTTAAGTACAGTGTGTGCATTGAAGTCCCTATTAGTTCTGATGAGTTTCTTCAAGAGGTTTAGTTGTCAATAGACTTTTAAGGTAATGTTCTTGAAGTGATATTTTTAGGTGAACTGATGGTCGAATGTTACTTCCATATACACGACTGTTTTTCTTGCTTCTGTTGGTGTATCTGGAAATGTAAAAACGTAATAATGACAGGTTTCTATGCACGGAGGAGAAAGTGCTCGCTGGAAGGAAAATAATGGCCTGCTTTTTGGAGGGCTTATCTATATCCTCCAATGTTCTCTCACAATTTTATAAATCTATTTATAGCAGTTTGCAAGTTTGCTTTGATCTTATTTACGGTGTTCTCTGTAGCTAGAAGGTAGTCAGTCAGCTCTCAGATGCAGCGCACTGTAGAATTAAGGCAAGTAAAAAAATGTAATGTATGTATACTAATCAAATATACATACGTAAACTGGATTTGGTATTTTTCTTCTGAAGAACACTATCTGGTCACATGCTCATATGACTAACACTTCAAACCACGTGTACTCTTATGTATTTATTTAAAGTACATATCCTAGATACAGCATGTGGGACCCATTTGACACTAAGAAGTAGCATAGAAAAATAGCAAATATACGAAAAAATTAACAAATAACAAAAACAGAGAAATTATAGCTGAACAGAAACAAATACAATAGACATAATAAAATGCAATAGATGTAATATTAAGATAACCCCCTTTCACAAATTATCATAAAGATAATTTTGGGAAGATCAAAGTCAGGAGGGTTGGTCTTTGAGTGATACAGTGTGGGAAGTCTGTTTAGGAATGATTTCTTTTCGAAAGATAACCTTGGAGTTCTGATGTAAAACTGTTCAATGCACCTGCTATTACCTCTCGGAACTCGTAACTGAAACAACGGGAGAAGATCGTTTGTGCGGACATTATCATTCATTATGTTATAATAAAATCTAAGATTTGAAAGTTTACGGTGAGTAGAGAGATCATTTAGTTGAAGGTAGGAAAGGATGGTTACTTTTGGATAGGTGAGATAAGGAAGGGCATCTGTTATTGACTATACGTATGAAGAAATTCATAATTTTATTCAAATTTAAGAGATTACGGTCACTTGCCATGGACCAGATAGGAGAGGCATAATCAATAATCGACAAAACACAGCATAGGAAATATGTTCTAAGTGAAAGTGTGTTATTAACATCAGTGAACCTATGTATCAGTTTTGGAAACGATGTAGTCAATGTGATTAAGAAAGGTTAATTTACTGTCAAACACAACGCCAAGATCTTCAAACTGTTAAATCCATTGTATGATCTGGTTGCATAGGATGACATGACAGCATTTGCTTTTAAAGTAAACCCAATAGTTGTAGATTTTTTAGGGGTTGATATTAACTTGCGAATCAGTACACCAGTTTTCTAGGCGTCTTATTATCTTAGCAGAGTAATTACGTCTGTGTGAGATGATATGATGTGAAAATTTTTGCAGTCGTTGACATAAAGAAGAATGTTGCACTTATCGATGAGACAGTCACAAATGTTATTCATATACAGAGGCATAGAAGACCAAGGATATGCCCTGAGAAACAGCAAAAAGAACCGGCGGTCAGCTTGAGTTGGACCCAGATATAATAACTCTCTCTTTTCTATTGCTTAAATACGAGAAAAGTAGAGCTTGTAAGGAACCACAAATATTGAATCATTTCATTATTTTGTGAATAAAGAGGGTATGATTGACAGAATCAAATGCTTTGGAAAAATCTAAGTAAATTATATCAAGTTCATTTTTTGCATTTTAAAGCGCTATAATGGCAGAAGCTTGGAAAACTGCAAGGTTTGTTCACACGATGCCCCTGGAACAAATCCATGTTGATGGGGGGAGAGATAGGGAAGAACATGCGATAGAATACGTTTTGATATTATCTCCTCACAGATTATCGACAAAACAGAAAGAAAAATTTGCCTGTAAGAGGTAACTAAAGATTTCTGCCCTTTTTTCTGAATTGGTACAACATTCGCTTGTTTCCATAGTCGGGGTATTTTCCTTGGGTAAAGCATTATTCCTTATATTCAACCTTTAACAATATTCGTAAGCTTGTAATCACTTAACAATTCAGATCTCACTTCTAACTTAAGTTCCACGTCTTTGAAATATCTTTCTGTTTACATTGACTGGTAATAAATTTACACTCCTCTACAGCGTGTTCAATTTAAAATCGGCCCTAAGGTACACATACCTCGCCCCACCCTCCCCTCTTCGCATTCACAATTCGTTACAGGTATATGTTCATACAAGAATGACCAAACAATGAAACAATTTAATGGAGAAATAATCCATTAAAAACAATTCGAAATGTGCCTCGGGGCCAGTTTTAAATTGAACACCCTGTATTTTTAAAAAAAATTAATTTAACTGAAAGTCTCCCAAGGTACATATCATAATCACTAGAATTCACATTATACAAAATATTGCTCAAATTCTTAACAAATCTCGCTGGGAGTTTTTCAATTTTTTCTTGATATCCTATTCCAGCATCTAATCAGTGCACAAATACAAGATTCGGGTACCTGTACTTGCTTCAATCCAATCTGGTGTCATGTAATGATTAGTTTTCCATTTCTATTATCAGAAATGTAAGTACAGCGCTAAGTACTTCACCAAGACTCAGGAGATTTCAACCATTACACATTTGTTTGTTTTCTTTTGTGATACTGTCCATTACTCTTAAACATACACTTTATTTATCTATCTATTTGTTTTTCTTTCTTTCTTTATGTGTGATTCTGTGTGTTTCTTGTCCGTAGTCATGCTTCTTCCTAGTTTCCGCACCTTTTTTTTTTTGTGATCTTTTCCTGAAACCCACGAGCTTTTCCTGATACCCAACATTTTTTCGCGTTGACCTGGCTACATTGCTTCCGTTTCCTAAGCTACAATAATAATAAAAAAAACGTAGTAGCTTTAACACCTTCTTTTGTTGTTTTCTCATTCTTCTTCCTGACTTCTGTCTCCAGAAGTTGTTTATACGAGATCCCAGAAGACATCGTGATCTTTCCTTTTGTATAAAAATACTACGATTACATGTTATATAAGTACAGCGATTGAATCTTCGTGCTCACAGACGTCATTTCGACTTGCAAATTATTATAAGACGAAAGCACACATTACAAGAAAAAAAACTCATGTTTTGTTCAGGAAAATTTTTGAAGCAGAGAATGATTATTACAACATACGGAGCGAGTCTAAAGTTTCGGAAAACCCCTCTTTCCTTCTCTATGATTTAATTTTTCTTCTCGCATCGGGCGGTTACCAGTTACCTCTGTCTAAAATTTTCCTCTGAAAAAGATCTTTAATATGTCACAAGGCACGTTTATGTATCGTAATTACTCGAATATTATCAAACCCTCTAAACAAATTTTGGTCGGTTTTGATAATTCGTTTATTATGCGAATATCACCACCCCACTATAAGATCACTGCAGAAAATTCATCCATAGTTCGTCATTGGTTGCAACACCATGACTTGATAGATCCAATCAGAGTGTTGGGTGAGGTTTGGAGCCCGAGCCTTGCAATGTATTTCTATGATTTGTCCGAAAACGTATTATGCGATTATAAGGCGTTTCGTCAAGAATTTTAGTCCTACATTTAAAAAAAAAGGGGGCGCTTATATTTGGGTAAATACAACATTTCGTTTCATTCGTCGTTATTACTATTGGAATAACGCACAACTTAGTAGTAGTTGTTTTTGGCTTGGCAACAGTGCGGTGAACGTAGGTTTTTACCGTTTGTCATTTAGAGTTATATTGTTTATAGTAACGAATACATTTCCAGTTTTGAAACTTTGAAGCTTGTTAGTATTATTTGTAGGCCAAAAGATTGGATTGTCAAGGGTAAAAGGGATATTTCCCTCATTTTTGTGCTTGTATTTAATTGGGAAGCGAAGGCAGAGGAGGCGGTTAGAAAAGCTTAACCGGGGAAGCGGATCAAGAAAGATGACTTTTTCTTTTCAAAGAGAATCACATTTACGTAAATGATTCTGCGTCTACAACGAACACTATCCGAGTTTCGATGAAAAGCGTCAATCGACTCGAAAATTATCAAATGTAATCAACCATTGTGCGACATTTGCATATCATGGGCAAGGTTCAAGATCTTGGTGCATGATTATTGCATGCACGTTGTTAGCGGAAACAAGAGAAATCAGAAAACCGAATCAACTTATCTTGCTTCTTGACAATGTCTACCCGCATTTCACAGTTATGACAAAACCAGTTATTTAGGAGCAAGGTTGGGAGGTTATTCCATACATTCGTTGACCCCTGATCTTGCTTCATCAGATTTTTACCTTTTTCAGCTCTCCACTCGATAATATTCGAGGAATCTCGTTTGATAACAAAGCTTGACTTGAAAATTTCTTCAACTCGAAAGTCGAAACTATCAAATTTCTTCAGGAGTGGAATCTATCGGCCCCGTTCAGTTCGGTGCTACTGCCCGGCACCGTAACATATCGCCGCCAAAGCTTTACCAAAGAATCAAGAACTATTGTATTAAAAGAAGTACGTAAAAACTTTGTCCATAAGATGCGACAGAAGAACAGATCCAGGGGCTGTGTTCATGAAAGAGATGTAATGAGTTCGTTTATATTTTATTAAGCACTTGAAAAGCAAAATATATCTTTTTTCAATGATTTTAATTGTGAAGTGTTTTTTTCTGGAAGAAAATGGATTTATTTATTTATTTACAACATAAACATGCTGAGCTATAGCAGGACGTAACTAGGGGAAGCAGACGGGACATATGCCCAGGGTGCAGGATTCAGGGGGCTCTAAACTGAACAAGTACTTTTTACTATAGATATATTCAGCTCAGAAACCAAGATCAATATAAAAGGAGCTAAATGCATGTGTGAAGTGTTGTGTGAAGTGAATGCGTTATTGCAGGACGCACAGACGTGGAAGCAATATTAACATAGTTACTCGAAATCAGATGTTTACTTCGGAGCTCATCAAATCTTTGTCTCTGAGATCAAGTTTTACTTCCAGTTTCATATTAGGAGCCACTCACTATTGGTACATTCTAAGCGAGCTGAGATTTTCTCAACAATAAAAACCTTCTGGAGGAAGAAAAGTATTTTAGGATATGTGCATTTTCTTTCTTTCTACTACACTGGATACTCCTTACGTTAGAGTTAAGTTAAAGATGTAGATAACTGGTCCACCACAAATATTAGTAACTTCAGAATAGGTATAGTTTCTGGTGGTTTTCATGTTAATACTTACGCAATTTTTTTCTTACCTCGTTAGGAAGGTTAATAATTTCCGTTTTCTTCATTTGGCACCAAACTGGTCTAGCGCCGAAACGTAGACGACGCCTAAATGGTGGCGCCCAAACGTAGAATACTCGAAATCTGTCGTTTGGGAGAAAGAAGATAAGGGTTTGCACGTCTTGTCAAGAGTTCGTAGTTGTAGCATATCTCTAAGATTGAATTGTTTGCTCCCTAGAGAAAGCATCGGCATGATTGGTTATACTTATGTTTCAGTGGTGTGCAATCAATATTTCTTTTAAGCAACATTTATCAATCGAGAAGGATTGTAAGAAACTTCCAGGTTGAATCTTTAGGATGTATTCATTTAGTATTTTCCCTAACCTAACTGTAGTTTATTTATTTTACAACATAAAAGTTTGAAATAAAACCATTTAAAACAAATATTTGTATCTACTAGTTCACATTAAATTTTCTATAGTATGTTATCCTTGCTTTGTAATATTCTCAAAAATATATACACAATGATTTCTGTGCATATATATTCAACTTTAACTTTGGTGCCATCTATTCAAGTTCACAAGTAAACAAAAATAAACCCTTGTCACAGTGACACGTTCCACTTTTTTTCATAACAATTTAGACCTATTTTCTTATTTTTCAAATTGTTTCTAAGTTTTTAAATTAAAAGATTAATGGATTAACAGTGAATTCTTGGACGAATTATAATTGGTAGTACAAAAGAATCTTGACTATATAATAAAACAATTTCATCTTTAAATAGTATTTGTCCTTCTGTTCAATATTGTGCTACTGCTGACTTTTCCGTGTGAACTGTGTCCGAACTTTTGAGCTCGAAGCATTACATTCACATAATTCAAATTATATCTGGTGTAGTAAAAAGTAATCCATTATTTTTGCATGACATTGAAGACTTGACTTACCATAGTTAGAATGATCCGATTTAGGTCACATATGCGCCGTTTTGTTCGATAACGTGTTGCCATTTGGAGGGTAATATCATGATGCCTCTCTCATAGAAGCCCTTGTCCCTATTGGCAAAAAATTGAGACAGTC
Source organism: Lepisma saccharinum (assembly GCA_022664845.1). Taxonomy (NCBI): domain Eukaryota; kingdom Metazoa; phylum Arthropoda; class Insecta; order Zygentoma; family Lepismatidae; genus Lepisma; species Lepisma saccharinum. The sequence continues at coordinate 9,593 of JAGDQP010003415.1, forward strand.
GATTTTCACAAACCTCTCTTGAAGCGAATTTTTCACCAGCAAACGTGTTCGCCATGGACAGGAACAGATGGTAATCACTCGGTGCCAGGTCCGGACTATAAGGTGGATGCATAAGAACCTCCCAACCAAGCTCCCGGAGCTTCTGGCGAGTCACTATCGATGTGTGTGGCCTGGCGTTGTCCTGGTGGAACACAATGCCTCTCCTATTGGCCAAAGCTGGGCGCTTCTGGGCGATTGCTGCCTTCAGACGGTCCAATTGTTGACAGTATAGTTCCGAGTTAAGGGTTTGGCCGTAGGGGAGCAGCTCATAGTAGATAATTCCCTGCCAATCCCACCAAACACACAGCAAAACCTTCCTGGCCGTCAATCCTGGCTTGGGCACCGTTTGCGCCGGCGCACCGCGCTTCGACCACGACCGTTTTCGCGTGACGTTGTCGTAAGTGATCCACTTTTCATCACCAGTCACCAACCGCTTCAGAAATGGGTCGCTTTTGTTGCGATTCAGCAGCGATTCGCAGATGGAAATTCGGTCCATGAGGTTTTTTTGCGTTAACTCGTGTGGCACCCATACATCAAGCTTCTTTGTGTATCCAGCCTTATGCAAATGGTTCCACACGGTTTTTTGTGCAATGTTTAGCTCTTGGGCAATCGAAACAGTGCTTACATGACGGTCGGACGCGACAATGTCCATGATTTTATCGACATTTTCGACACTTGGCCTTCCAGTGCGTGGTACATCTTTGACGTCAAAATTACCGGCACGGAATCGACGAAACCAAAATTGCGCGTGATTGGCTGTTACAGTATCAGGACCATAAACACTATTCACATTTGCAGCCGCCTGGCTTGCGTTTTCGCCTTTATCGAAGAAAAACTGTAAAATATAGCGTATTTTCTCTTTGCTAGTGTCCATTTTGACGCACGCTCACACAACACTGAGTCAACTCATCACAACTATCTGAATAGTGTTTGTACGCAATCTCATCGTTTGAACGCCATCTCGTTGAACCCGATCGGACTTATAAAACGCGAGATACAGATCACTGAAGCCATCTATTGACAAAATAATGGATTACTTTTTACTACACCAGGTATTTTATAAACTCCTCGAAATTCTTAGTTGGAATTTAGCTTTGACTTATCATAGTATCTGTTTGATTTTGTTTGATAGTACCAAGATGTGTTATGTTATCCCAGTATCTTACTTAACTTACTGTCGTAACTGATAAACGGATTTTCTTACAAGAAATACGTCTACGCCTTAACTACCTGCTGTAGAAAGTTAATTTAATGAAATAATAAACCTATAATACAAACATTACTCAGAGCCAATTGCACAAAACATTGTAATCCTGAGTTAATCCATGGTCATAGATAGAATAATTATATGTAGTCAATTCCCATTCGTTCCTTTTTTTCTGGTGCCATCTGGTGTTAGTCCAGTCAAATTAGGAATGAAGTAACGTTAGTAACCCACGCGTAATACCTACGCTTTTAATATATTGCGGGCTAATAAAGTGAAGTACTAGATGCACAGCTCGCACTCCGTTCTTTTCTAATTTTTTTAAAAATCGAATTCAGAAACAACCATTGCATACAGCCTTTATTTCATTCCTGGTTCTGCTGAACTGTCACTAGGTGGCATGAAAGTAGTGGAGAGAAATGGATATTATTATCTATAATTAGGTTACATATTACACGTTATTACATAGTATTATTAGCAAATAATAAAGGAAGACGTATTAGTTTAGCATGTCCGTTTCCAATGCGCCATTTCTCTTTTTATTTGCTGTATTTGCTGGTAACACTAAACTACTAAAGTATTACCATTTTTTTAAGCTTTCTTTTTTCTGTCTCTTAATCTGATTTTGGTCACTGGAAACATTTTAAAATGTGATGAGTGTACCACCCGATGGCAGGTCTATGATCAGAAGGTCGCTGGACAAGATGAGCTTATGGGGTTTGCTATTGGTTTTCATTGGATAATGATGATAACATCCTAAGGATAAGACCTACGTACCTTTGATTACACGTTGTCATTCAGTCACCGGGGAACTTTTTATTTACACTCGTGGAAATATTGAATAGTCTTGCGCACTTTCTCGTGGAAATATTAAATAGTTTGTTTCAACTCCTGTTATGAATCTTTGGTAGCAAGATTTGATAACTTGTCACTGCAAAATTGCATCGTGTTCTTAACATGAATGATAGCGTTAAATCTACGCGGGGATGATAGTTCAATTTACTACGACATTTCTATTCTTCCCCTCGTTTTTATTGTTCTGTTTCTTATCCTCAAATCCTATTCAACTTTTGAATTAGTTTCTTCTTTGTATTCTCACTAGTTCGCTCTTCTTGTAGGGCTGTAATCCTATTCAATGTGTTTGAATCCTCAAGGAACCATTTCGTTAGCCAATTCAAGATATATGTCCAAAAGCGTACGTGATGTGTATTATAATTCCTTGACTGTATATCTGTTTCTTTCCCTTATGATTACTTGTTGTCTAGCGTGTTTCAAGAATCTGTGAGTTCTTTTTGTTCTCCAAGTGATGTTTTACTTACTCAACACTCAGCCTAATATTTTCATCTCTGCATAAACATTCTTCCATATTTTCCTTGCTTCCTTCGCCTTGAGAATCATTTTACTTTCTCTATGCACAAACTTGTAACAAAATGGCGTATTTCTTTATGTTTCCAATAAACACTACATTTTTACATACTTTCAGGTTAATGTAAAGCAACGATCTTCAACAAAAGATGGCAGCACTATTTCCGTATATGTCTAAAGTATTTTTTATTGTTGCACACAATTTCAATGCTGCTCCTACAAATTCAAACCTAAAGAATTCTAACTTTCAGGGAAGAAAGTTCATAACTAATTCAAGAGTTCGATCAATGCTGATTTTTTTATTTTCGTTTTTGTTCCTCGTTGAAATCGCTTGATTGTTGTTATGAATATCAAAACCTATAACAATGAAGCGCTTTAAACAATGAGCAAAAGGAAAATTAAAAATAGGCATTGATCGAACTCTTGAATTGGTTATGAACTTTCTTCCCTGAAAATTAGAACTCTCTAGGCTTGAATTTGTAGGGTCAGCATTGAAATTTAGTTCAACGATAAAAATATATTAGACATACACGGAGGTAGTGCTGCCATCTTTTGTTGGATATCGTTGCTTTAGATTCACCTTAAATTAAAGTGCGTTGCAGAATATAGTACAGACATTCAAACCAGTGTACCGAGAAAATGTAGACTATGCAACCATCTATTGCAGAAATGATATTATCAGAATCAATCCATGTGACGTATCTTTGATGACATCATCATCTTCATTTGTGTAATGCAAATGTAGGCTGCAGAACAATTTATCAGCATAAAAAGTTAAGAAAAAATGTTAAGCTAAATTATGTTTATTTGTCTAGTGTACAAATACCACCATATCGTTGGACTCATCTGCACCAATCTTTGCACTCCGCGGTACTCGTGTGACTTGAGGAATCACGCTAGCGTCTCCAGTGTTCTGCCTTCGAATCTAAGTTGGTACATAGATGTTTGTGGATTTTAGAAACTTAACAGCGAAAAGAATTGAGACAGACAAAGTCATTAGTTAATAAAATTACCCAAAACTACAAAGTTTTCAGCATGGATCCTTTATTTGAGAGGGGAAGACCTGAAATTATGTCTGATCCCAATATATACTCGAAGTGGACAGCCATATATCATGGGATACATAACAAATACCTTGTGGGACCTTAAGCTTATACCGTTCGACCAATTTGCTATAACTTCGCAAGGGTTCCTCATGTGACCAAGGAAACAACATGCACAACATGTCTGGATGCACCATACTCAAACAGTGAGTGGCCATTTGCGATAATTACCTTGATGGGACTTCGTAGGTTTTATTTTACCTGGTTTCTCAGTGCCGTTCCTACCGCTTTAATTAATTCGGCTAGAATATTATATATTCCTGGTGATTTTTTTTTTTACCGACGTTTCGACCTCGATCTCGCTGGGTTCGTGTAGCCACGGTTCTGCAGTATAGATTTTAAAATCCTCTGTTTCTTCTCCGTTGTAGAAATAATTTTCCCACACATCGATTTTAGTCGGATCTACTTGAAGATCTGCGCGTTCATTTCTAGTCATCCCTAGTCTAAGCTAGTAACCTTTTCTTAACGAATGTATGCCTTTGTACAGATCTCGTACGTTATTTGTCTTTCGTTTTCCTCTATCTCCTGAATCTTCTGTGTCAGATATTTTCGCTTTTTGCGTCTTAACCTGCGTGTGGCGTTTCGTTTCGCGTTAGTGTTTTAGTTGGTAACAGAAATACATCTTACGTACTTGAAAAGAATAGCTGCGAAAAAAGAAGCATAACAAATACTAGAATTCAAGAAGTGAGTAATCAGAATTGGAAAATAGGACATAAATTGAATAGAAGTGAATGGACAACCAACACGCTGAAAATAAAGAAATTAAGATGCACGGAGAGATTGACGCAAGATAATGCGTATGGTTTACCTAGGGTAGCTGAAAACGTTGACTGACATAATTACTGAAGAAATATATAGAAAATGTAATATGGTATGAAGCTTGTTTGGAAGGCTACTTTATTTTTTTTAAATTGTTGATCAATGTGTCTGAAACGTAAAGTGTATTACCAGTGGGTTCTTTCCTCTGATGAACGGATGGGAAACGAGGACATTGATGTGACTTATAAATTATGAATACTACAAGGATCAATGAAGAGATGTATTCTAGGGACAACTAGGAGGGGCAGGAAAACATATGAATTGATTCGATCTCAAAAAAAAGTACAAGATGAATCTAGCGAAGAAAGGGAAGTGGACATGGGTTGGTCACATAGCCAGACGAACAGATAGAAGACAAGTGTTCTACATTGTATATCCAGAGAAAAGAAATGACCCGAGGGATGATGAAATCCCAAAGGATAAATGACCCAAAGGATAGATGAAAACAAACATTCTTCAAGAGTTAGGACAAAACCAGATCAACATTTGCAGGAAAAAATGGGGAAGCCTTCATTCCAGGGAAAAGGAGAGAGAGAGAGAGAGAGAGAGAGACAGACAGACAGAGAGAGAAGTTTGTAGCCTAGACGATTCGTGTAATGAACTCATTAGTTACAACATTAGGACAATTCTCTCGTTTTCGCATCGTATTTTAATTAATTGTTTCCTCGGATTCGAAGCGTTCCATAATTTCAACAGATACTTTGACACTTTGATACTATTCGAACGCTCGGAACTCTGTCATTAATTATTGGAGAAGACGCTGAAAAAACAAGTCTGTTGATAACTGTATATCTAGGGGACAAGCATGCACATGAACATCAACGAACATCACCAAATCAAGTGGTACATTATATGTTACACAGAAGCGCACAGGTAAAAAATAATACAAGTTTATCCTTCGGAGGTCGGCAATATAACTTACAAGTTGCATATTGGGTTGCCTGCCTCTAAGGATTTTTCTCACAGCAGTGAAATGCACTAGTGAGGAGCCCATAGGAGAGAAAGACAAACGAAATATACAATATTTTCCTTGAGGCTCAGCAACATACATTTCATGGTGTATGTAGGGCTACCTAGAGCTCTAGGGGCTACCCAGGGCTCTTCGTGTAACCTATTCTGATAGCGCTGTGCAAGTCAACTTGGTTTATCGAACTGCGCAATTTTCCGTTTTAATCAGTAAAATGTATTGACTTTAACGGTTCGCAAACTATTAGGTAATCAGGTACTAGTTATTTAACTCTAAAATCGCTAGATATTCAACAAACTTCACTTGAGACACTCATAAAATAATGACAATATGACCAGAATTACCAACCAGATCATTTTTTTTTAACCAGTGGAGCACAGTTAAGTTAAAAATGAAGGACAGCCGCGGATTTTTCTTCCAATGAAGGACAACTAAGCTAAGATTGGTACCTATGGCAACCTTTCATGTAAAATCGCATAAAGAGGCATTGAAGAAGAGAAGAATTTCTTACTTTGAAATTTCAGTTTCTACAGGGCAAATTACATAAAATTTTACATTTTTATTGTATCTTCCTATCAAATACTAAAATTTAATGAACCATTTTCTTGATATTTCAGCAACGAACATTTTATTAAAATTAGGAATTAAGGATCACAGGAGTACGAATATGCCCAATCCGGAACTTGTTAACCTGGTCACTATAGGGCAGAGGACATTTCAAGATTTTTAGTAAAGGAAGGAGGACAGAAAGACAAAATGGGAAAACGGAGGATATGTTATTCACAAGGAGGACGTATGGTATCCGTGGATATGGCTCCGAACCCAAGTTCGAGTGACCATGTTTCTCAAGAGCAAATGTGCTTTTTCACTTTTTCTTTTGCAACAAGTACACGCCACGAAAACTTAATTCAATGTTTTTAAAAATAGAAATAAAAACAGCATTTATAAGAAAACAATAACCAGCTATTGAAATGATATGAAAATCGGTTTCCTCTTTTTTGAACTTCAGGGAAATTCAACAATAATTACAGATGATGATAATGAGATTTTGTACACAGTACAAAAAAAAAAAAAAGATTTCTTAAAATTAAAGAAAGTTATCTCTGTACTGAGAAACAATTTTCTTTAAAATGAGATATCAGCATTCTCAATTAATTTAAAATAAGAGCAATAATCTTATTTCCAAACCGGCATGCTCTCATTTTTAATTAAATTAGAGTATCTCATTTGTAAGAACATGGTTTCTCGATGCACAGATAAGAATTTTCTCTTTCGTTTTTTTTTTACCGTGTACCTACACTACACTTACGATAAAATTTTATGAGAGAAGTAAATAACGTAATGGACATAAATATTCGTATATCGACTTAATGTGTTTCAAAGGAAGCCAGTCTTTTAAACCGGTCTAAAATATTTGGGAGTTAGATTTACGACAAACAAAACGAAAGCATGATTGAAAAGAGCATTTTACTACATATCCTGGTGATTCAGAATCTACATATCAGTTCTCATTATAAGCTCTGAATTCTTTTATTATTATTACTATTATTTTACATGTTCTCGTAAACTATTCATAACCTTCCGCTTCGAAGTGATTACGTAATAAAAGTTTCATTAGCAAGCCCATTAATTAACTCTCGTGTTTAATTTCCGCTATTACATAAAACTACCTTGCAAACTTGAAATATGCAAGAAAGCTAGATTTTCACATACTCTGTAAACTTTGCTCCAGAGATGAGTTCAACAAAGAAAAGTAAAAAACATTCTCAGCTCCCAGAAACTAACGTATTCTCTCCCAACAATACTGCAGCCGGATTTCCCATTATTAAAAAGGTTGAGGAGGGGAGGATTAAAAAGAAGGTGTATTTTCCCCGATATTGAGCGTGAGTAAAGTAAACATTGTGCCGTATTCTACGTATAAACACACTTTAGCGCACTTGTCGAGTTTACTGCATACTGATTGATGTTTACGTAGGTTTGGCAAGCTTAAATCAACCTTTCTTTCTTTATCTTTCTTCTCGCTGCTCGTTATATTATCCCGGAGTGTAAAACAGCAAGTAAGCTTGGCTAAAAGGTGCGGAAGTGTGTTCGTAACACTTCCTAATAGATGCTTTTAGTTTTTATTCTATCCTTTTCAATTTTGTTTTTGTTTTGAGAATAAGAAAAGAAAGAGAACATAAAAAAAAAAAGTGTTTCAGGTGTAAACAATACGATGCTTTGGTGGAACGTTGTTTCTTAATGGTTGCTGGTCATGCTCGGAAAAGAACTGTTTCCGTTACCAACCTGATCCCTTTTCTTGTTTAATGGGTAGAGTGTCGCTTTGTGATTAGAAACATGGAAGTCCTTGTTAAAAAAAAAATCACACGAAACAATGTTTATATTTCTTTTTTCTTTTTTTTTTACCGAAGGAAATTTGTGTTTAGAGGCTTCAATTGTCTTCGTTTGCCTGTCTGTGTGTAACACTAGGTTCTTAGGCGATAAAGATCAGATCTAAATAATTGTACTCAAGGAGACAACACAAATATTGTCCCAAACGGAACCTTTTGTCTACCTGGAAGAGAAAACTAGAACGGCACAAAAATTGTATAAGTCTACGAAAAGTGTAACCTTTTTCTAACCCTTAAAGCTGCCGTTCGAGTTGACTTGCAAACTCAATCCTACTTCGAGGGTTGGTGTTATCAATGACCCAACTAGGCAGCTGCCCTAGAGCGCAGTAACCACTAGTCGCCACTGGTAAGAATGACAATAAGTTAGTATAAGCATGAAAAAAAAAACACACACACACACACACACATACAAATAAATTATGAATAGAAACGTGGGAGCATTATACAGGGTTGTAATTCTAGATTTTTTCGTAGCCATATAATACACCACTTTAAAGAAACAGGGATTTTTTTCAGGATTTTTAATTTCGGGGGAGATGGTGACAATCCAAAATTGGGTAGTGTAAGTGGAGTTTTTATTGATTTTTAATAATTTAATAACCTATTACAGTAATCACCTGTAGGTTGTAATTCCTAAAACCAATAAAAATTAGGAAAACTGGTATTTTAGTTGTATTTTTCACTGTACGTACTATCAATGAAGAGTCTCAGAGATCTAATATGTAGTGAGAACTATTCAGAGTTTAATTTCTATAAAGTGATTCGAAAATTTTCGTGGTGGTTTTAGATTTATTAACGCAATTTCTCGGATAGATGAGTAAAACATACCCTACTACAATAAAAGTGCTACATTAATGCAGTCCCTCTTCCTCTGTAGAGGTGTAAGGCTCTCTCGTACTGGAGCAAAGAATTTGTTACATGTTGACCCTTGCCCAAAACATATGTCGTGCGTTGTAAACCTTGAAAATCTCCAGCATATAGAGGCGCATAGAGGTATATAGAGGCATACTGAGTTGTATGTACATAAACAAAAGATCCACAGAAGATTTAAGACACATTAGTACAAAAAATGAAGTCGGGGATTGCAGCACATACGATCAATAAGGAACATCTTATCGACGAAAACAGTGTTAGGGCTGTTAAAGGCAGGTATTCTGCCAGAAACATCCAATGGAGGATATCTCTCTCCGTCAAATTCTCAAACTTTAAGAATGCAATTAAAAAATCAATAGAAACCCTGGAAAACTTTAGTTGCACCTCCTGAATTGTAAACTTTACACCTCCCCAAACAGAAAATTCTAGCAGAATCTCTCATTAAATAGCAGAGGAAAGATTAGTTAGAGAAGGACAGAATTTGTTAATGAAAATAAATGTAGAAGAAGTGTAAATCTTACTCGGAAGATTATTATAACCAAGTAAAGAGATAAGGAAGAATGAAGTTTCTTTACAAGTAACCAGTGAAACATGATCTGGCAACGATGACAGATTTGAAATACAATGAGAGTATAAACTTTGTGCATGTATATGCCTAGTAGAATATATGTAGCTTTTGCCCCTTTTTTTCTACGCGTCTGATTGGCCGAGAGTTTTGTGACGTCACAGTATCGAAGCGGTGTAATTGGCTGATTGTGCGAGAGGTATGTGACGTCACAGACCATCACGTGACCTTAGCGTAGCATTGGCCGGAGCAGACGAAATTGTACTGGGTAGTATTATTTACGCGTTTATTTAAAATCGGGCGACCATTCACTCCCGGTTTCCGGGGAGTTTTCCCGGCTATTTTTCTCCCCGGTTTGAAGAATAAATACCCTTTAAAACTTTTATTGTTTCATTTAGAAAATAAATCATTCGAAGACGACTTCTGTCTAGGACTACCAGCTATACTCTTATCAGGGTCCTAACCTTGTATTCTCTACTTTCTCGTTAAATCCTTGGAATATACGATACTCTTTTCATTATTTTTCTTTTCTATAATGGCATTCTATCCTGGTTGGAAGGACGGATGGAAGGAGGCCAGTGGGAAGACCGAGACGTCGTTGGGAGGATAATATTAGAAGATATCTTCGAGAAGTAGGTGTTAGTGATGAAAACTGGCTTGATGTTGCCCAGGATAGAATCCAATGGACGAACGTTTGTTACTGCGGCGATGAACTTGCGAGTTCCACAAGCCATAGAGTTAGTTAGTTAGTTAACAGTGGCATCAGGAATTTCCTGATTGACTTAAGTACATCCATGTAAATCAGTACAAATACATTCGTATGAATACTGATGAAAATAATTTTAGAAGTCCTCGGAATCACAGGAAAAAAAAATCACCATAATGTAAAAATGACGGAATAAGTTTGGTGTTGTGAAACTGTTACTTTTTTTTTGTTTGTAAGCAACAGTAAAGTAGCTTAAATTACAAGAAATGTAGTCGACAACTTCCATAAACACCTTACCCAAAGATAGTATGCAATGTATAATTTTATTAATAATGTAACTGAGAAATCAATAACGAAGTATTTTAATAAATTCGTGTTCTTTTCTTGTCTTGTAGGTAAGGAAACAAAATCCCTCGAAGACAGACAAGATAGCGTTCTTTCATGGAAACGTAAGTATAATTCTCAAACTCATGATAAAGATATTGTCAAAAGGAAAAGTACTATAATTTGTTCTTGTTAAGGTCAGCATTACTCACTCGTCCATCTTCCGAAAGAAAGAAGCAGTTTGTACTCAATTAGTACGTTAATTAGCTTTAAAGTTTCAATAGTTATAAGAAATGTGAGCTTTAAACAAGGTGGATGACATCTTTGAATATGTCAACAATAGAATGCTCGATGCTTCGTATTGATTGTTCGTGTCTACATATCTGCGACCGGAGATATGTAAGTAGGTGGAGCTCGAACGGCAATCCTGCATAAGTTAATTCTACGAAGTATCACTTCTCTTTGCATGATAGTGACATCTATATGGGAAAAACACACCTACGAATAAAATGTATCAACTTGTTCCTTTAAACAGGGTATTTTAATTTATCGAGCGTTAACCATTGATACCTCATATCTACACTTTTTGTCACCTAAAGTTGTTAAAAAATTATTTAAAGGAAAAAATAGACTTTAGGTGACAAAGAATGTAGAAACAAGGTATCAATGGTTAACCCTCGTTATACTATATCGCCTTCAGAATTCAGACGTCTTTGAGTCAGGTCTTGATACGGTAGCAGGAAAGACTCGGCCAGGGCTTAAATTTAAGAGACTATCCAAGCCTTTGACTAGTATGAGCGAGGAAAAACCGTGGAAAACCTCAGGACGCTCTGCCACTAAGGTGCGAAGCTCTTCCAACTGAGCTATGGCCACTCGGTGTTTAGGCATGAGATGGCAGCAGAATGATATTGTTATCACACATTCATAGCAGGTTATGAAAACAAAAACAAAATTAAAACAGCCTATCATCGTTATTTTCCACATCTTATAACAGGTGGGTACTTTTCAGGTTTCCATTAGTTTCACGTAGCTTTAACTGTATTAGAACAGCCCTCAATAGGATTGAACACACATTACACAGATTGCTTATCAGAGCCCTATATTATCCTCTGTCTATTCACCAGTGTGCTATCAAAAATGGCTTAACGCGAAAATGACAATTAAATGGTCTCTGCTATTCCATTTCCTTCGCTCAGCAAGCTTAAAATCCTTTCGTAAGTACTCGAGAAAACAAGGCAACACTCATTTAGTGTGAGGTTGTACTCGCTTTGCGCGCTGACATCAAGCAGTACATCTGTTGGTATAAATTTCTCAACAAAGATTTGATATTAGTGCCTTGTGATGATGAATCGACGTAGATTTCACCTTTAAATTATAGAGCCAAAACTAGTGATTTAATCCATCCTTTAGTAACAGTGAAAGTATACAGAGATTCTAAATTCACAAATGCCTAAATGTTTCTTCCCTGACTTCGAATAACTTGTTTGATACACCACTAGATAGCTCTGAGATCAAAGGACTATTTATTTGAAGATCCTGGTAAATATCTGTGATTAACCAATCAGGTAACGTTCTTTATTTTATTTTTAAAAAACTTGTATGCTTCAAATATAGTTAATTGTATTCATTTCGTAGAACATCATGCCAAATAAGTATATTCTATGTAAATAATTGAGGAAGAAATCTGAAAGACTTTAATGTAGTCCAATTAAAATACTAAATAGTTAAATTTACAAAATCGATAGCTGGGAACACATATTAAATCAAAGATGTTTTTTTTCGTTCCAAGTTATTTTTAACATTAACTAACTCACTCACAAGTTCATCGCCGCAGTAACAAACGTTCGCCATTGGATTCTATCCTGGGCAATATCAAGCCAGTTTACATCACGAATACCTACTTCTGGAAGATCTCTTCTAATATTGTCCTCCCAACGACGTCTCGGTCTTCCCAATGGCCTCTTTCCATCGGGCCTTACAACCAGGATAGAATATAATCTTCGTTTTTCCCCCATCCGAGCTATATGGCCTGCCCAACTTAGTCGTCGAGATTTCATTATTTTTTACAACATCTGGTGAATCGTACAGTCCGCGGAGTTCTTGATTATGGAGTCTCCTCCATTCTCCAGTCATCTCGTCCCGTTTCGGCCCGTATAACTTTCTCACAATCTTATTTTCAAACACACGTAATTTATGTTCATCTGCTAGGGTCGTACTCCAACTTTCGCAACCGTAAAGTATTACCGGCAGAATAACCGTTCTATATATTATCAATTTTAACTTTCTTGATAATAATCGCGAGCTTAAGTTTCTGGACTGATTAGAAATATGCGTTCCCCGATACTAAACTACTTTTTATTTCTTTCATTACTTCATTTTTGCTTGTTACGTATGGTCCAAGGAATTTAAATTTATTTAGTTTCTCAATGTTCTCATTTTTAATTGTTATGTGTCTATTTCCATCATTCCCTGTGTTTCGGCTTGTTATTATGTATTTTGTTTTATCTATGCTTACCTGTAGACCTATCTCATCGCACGCTTCTACTAAGACATCGGTGTTGCTTTGTAGTGCATCTAGATCGTCCCCTATTAAATCTACATCATCCGCGTATACGAACAGTTGATTCAAACCATTCAATGATAGTCCCTTTTTGTCCCCTTTAATTTTTAAAATTGTATATTCTAACGCAAAGTTAAACAGTAGTGGTGACAAGGCATCGCCTTGTTTCAATCCGTTGCGAATCTTGAAACTATCTGACATGTTATTACCTATCCGTACTCTGCTTGTGGCGTCGTTGAGACACATCTTCACTAGTTGAACCAATTTTTTTCGGAATTCCAAATCGGATGAGGATACTGTATAACTTTTCCCTTTCGATAGAATCATATGCTTTCTTAAAATCAATTAATAGCTAGTGAACCGTCGCATTGTATTCCCATTTCTTTTCCAAAATTTGTCTCAAGGCGAAAATCTAGTCGAAAGTGGATTTATTTCTTCTAAGTCCGCATTGGTGATCTCCAAATATTTGATCTACGTATACACTTAGGCGTGTTAACAGAATATTACTTAATACTATTTAACAGTAGTCGTGAAAAATACAGAGTTGTCTTTTTTATGTACTTTTCCTTAAGCAATTTTTCAATACAAAACTACATATTTTGCGCTAACCAGTTTCCAACGATGGCGAAAGAGAATGACCAAAGAAAATGTTATAGATACAAACGTCTGAAACTGAATGTGCTAAAATTGTCTTTTATACACAATACCAATACAAACATATAATAAAAAGAATGGAATTGTCTTTATTTGCGTGCTATAGGACTTCTAAGATAATAATATTTTTCCTGTCTCAGGAAATGGAAATGTAATCAATAATAAACTTGTGTTTTTATGGACTCTGTTTCCCAAATAAAAGAAAAGCAAAAAAAAATGAAGGTTCTGTATGAATCTGTCATAATAATTTTATAAAGCAGTGCCAATTTTATTCCTTTCTTGGTTGTAAAAAGGGGACACAATACACGAAATGGGTTTCAATAACAATATTTGTAGTCTAGAATAATGGCCTCTATGCTGGTAGAGAATAGATGGGATTAAATTATCCTTCGTTACAAGAGAGTCATAATATTTTTTTTGTGTTTGAAAAAAGCGAGAAATCTCTACATTGTTTAACGTAGTAGAATCAAATGAGCTCATAGCTTTTTAAGGTTATGGACATTCATTTGAGATCGCTTTATATTCATTTGAGATCGATTCTTTCACCCGTTGTGTCATTGTCGATTTTTCAGTTTCAAATTACTCTTCTTAATACAAAACTCTAATTTAATTTATTTGTATTTTGCGTATTCTTGGGTCTGGAAGTCGTTCATCGTATTCTTCCAAAAATTAGGTTAGCCAATTTGGTGTGTGACTAGAGCTGCCAACTATCCTGGATTGACCGGGACTGACCAGGAATACCGTGTCCTATCCAGGCAAAAGTTAGACCATGTCCGGGACGTTGAGAATTCTGGAGTTTACATTTGGCTATTAAATGTAAATTAATATTGTAAATAGCCATAAGAATTGAGAATACTTTCCTGTACTTACTGAGTTACTTAAATATCGAATTTCATCATTATTTCACATCTTGTTTTAATGCCACAAACACACTAAATTTATACTTTTGGGGTTTCGATATCTAACCTGATACAATATCTTTATTTTCTGTTGTGTCTCAGAATCAACACTGACATATTTGGCAGCCGAATGTGTGGCTGGTATAGGTGTATGCAAATAAAGAAATCATGTACGGCTACAACTGAGTTGGTATACATTGATATACTTGACGTCTATATCACAAAACGGATTCATTAAGATAATCCAGCAAAACAAAAAGAACGTATTGTGATCCTCCCCAGCAGAGGGTAAAATTAACTTTATTTATAAAATTCAAATTAATAGGAAAAATAGGTTTTAGTATATTTTTATATTTTTTCTTGTAATTTGTTCGGTGAAATGGAAATAAAACCGCCGCCATGTTTCAGTAAAGATGAACAGAGTAGCAACAACGAAGGCTGATGAAATATATTGCAATCCATGACGTCAATCGAGATGTTATAAACCTTTGAACAAATTAACCATGTTCCTTATGCTGGGAACGTCACCTTTCGCCCTACTTAAAGTTCAGAGGAGCGTCAAGTCAGACAAACACCACACACACACACATTTACTACATGTACGTTTTCCTATATAAAGCCAATCAGTATTCTACCAAAACCTTCAGTTCCATAGAGGGGCCTACAGAGCTTCAGTACTCCAGTATCTCCAGATCCATAGAGCGGCCTTCAGTACTTCAGTACAATAGAAGAGATCTCCAGTTCCGACAGTCTCCAGCCAAAGCATTAACTCCAATCCAAGAAGGAAGATAGTTTTCTGAACATTTTTCTTCATCTGGCTGCGACGGAATCAAAGGCTGTTGAGATTCATCTAACATCTAACTAAATTTCAGGTATGGATAGAGGATCTGTTTTATATTGCGAACTCTAAGCGTCTGGCATAATTTAGACTCTCTAAGTGTCACCTCCCGATCTATATTTGCTCAAAGTTTAATAACTTCATAAAATCCGTTTATTCTGTCCATCGTTAGAGAAACACGGTGTGTTAAAAATGTAATCAAGTTACGAGTAATTTACACCGGTAACGAACCCTTTCGTAGCTAAGCGAGTCTCAAGAACAGTCGAGCTTCGCTACGCCAAAACCCTAAATCTAGTCTCTACCATCTGACAAATTTACACATTTTATACACTAATTTATAACCAAATAAACAGTCAATCAGACGTTCACAGCACAACTCAAGACGTTCACATGGTGGAGGCGTCGGGTACGCTGCTTAGAGTTCGCAATATAAAACAGATCCTCTATTCATACCTGAAATTTAGTTAGATGTTAGATGAATCTCAACAGCCTTTGATTCCGTCGCAGCCAGATGAAGAAAAATGCTCAGAAAACTATCTTCCTTCTTGGATTGGAGTTAATGCTTTGGCTGGAGACTGTCGGAACTGGAGATCTCTTCTATTGTACTGAAGTACTGAAGGCCGCTCTATGGATCTGGAGATACTGGAGTACTGAAGCTCTGTAGGCCCCTCTATGGAACTGAAGGTTTTGGTAGAATACTGATTGGCTTTATATAGGAAAACGTACATGTAGTAAATGTGTGTGTGTGTGGTGTTTGTCTGACTTGACGCTCCTCTGAACTTTAAGTAGGGCGAAAGGTGACGTTCCCAGCATAAGGAACATGGTTAATTTGCTCAAAGGTTTATAACATCTCGATTGACGTCATGGATTGCAATATATTTCATCAGCCTTCGTTGTTGCTACTCTGTTCATCTTTACTGAAACATGGCGGCGGTTTTATTTCCATTTCACCGAACAAATTACAAGAAAAAATATAAAAATATACTAAAACCTATTTTTTTCCTATTATTTTGAATTTTATAAATAAAGTTAATTTTACCCTCTGCTGGGGAGGATCACAGTATCTAAAACAATATTCTATGTACATAACTCAATAAAGGCGGATAATAGCAGAAACAGTAGTGTTAATAATGATATCTTACCCTGTCTTACGTACGTAGTAAAATCCAGTGCATGTGTACTCATACGGATAAATTATGCTTCCTGTTATGCTGGTATGGCATAAAAATACTTATGTTAGTTTTTTTTAAAGGACGTTGCTACGTGCACGATATATACACTTATGTACACGTCAAGAGGAAATGACGTCACAATTTACGTAAACAGCACTTTCGCGTATGCTCACCTCTAACCGGGGCCTGCGCCCCCTTCCCACGCGGTTAACGCCCCGCTCCTTTCGGACGCACCATGCCCCCCTTGCAAGCTGCCCTGGTTAGTTTATATACACTCTTGCTTGTAGTGGCCTCTATTTGGTATATTAAATCACTACATTTATGAAATTATATTAATCGAGTAATATGCATTCTCAAAATCAGTCGTGCAGAATACAAAATCCGGAGTAATATAATATGATGTTCATAAGCCTGAATTACGTCGCTCATCATTGCAAGCAAAACATGAATTGGGCACGTGGATGACCCTCCCCCTTGGTTTTGTTCGAGAAGGCGATTCTTCAGGGGCCGTAATCTTTCATTTATAAATTTCATTAATATTTTATAATCTAAATTAAGTAACGATATTAAACGATATCCACTACCAGTTCTTTTATTTCCGGCCTTTGGCAACAATAGTCCAATTGCTTGAGCAAATGGAATTGCTATTTATCTATTATTTAGAAATTTATTATACATAATAGTCAAGAAGAGAACCAAAAATTGTTGGAATTGTTTATAAAATTTAAGCCCGATACCATCGGGGCCCGGCGATGCTTGAAGGTTCATCACCGCCATTGCACTACAAATTTCTTCGTCTGTTATAGGCTTACTTAATGTTATTATTTGTTGTTGAGAGTGCGCGACAGCGTATGTTGACGTGTACATCAGCGCTATATACCGTGCACGTCGGACGTGCACGTAAACACTCCCTCTTTTAAAAGTAAAAATTTTGTTGCCTATACACGAAAATATTTTAAATCCTACGAAAAATTAATGGTGTGGCTATTTTAGGGAACTAATATTATACGATAGTTTGTTTCTAACAAGGGTACTAGATGTCAGGCAGACCACATTTTTTTACAAAATTTACGACCTAGAGTATCAAAGAGAATGAGCTCCAAGGTCGCAAATACATTTGCAAGGGTCAACAAGTAAGGGCAGAAAACTTGCAGAAAGATTAATTATAGATGTCAGATAAATTAAATACCGGAAGAAATAAAAGTCTCAAATATAATTTATAAGCCTTTTACATTGAAAACTAGCGGATGCTATATCTGTTGATATTCTTTGTTATGGGCACCATGTTGCAATCTGTCATCATAAATCTATTTTAGTGTTTTTTTTTTCTTTAATACAAAGGAAGGAGGTTGTGTTATATCAAATCTGTAACCGAATATTTCTAGGAACACATTAGTGAAGTAAATTTCGACATTTTCCTCGCAAAGGTGACAGTTTGAAGTAGGAATAGTTAACGTAAAAGTCTGAAAGGTAAACAATGGATACAGGGAAGAAGTGTCGTGGTTATTGGAAGATTTAACCACTTCATAAAAGTGTCACATGTCAGTTTCTGTTACTAGAATAAAGAAATGTCTAAATTAATTCCATTAATGTGTTTCTGGCGAATTTGCAACCCAGATTAATTGATATATCAAAATGAACTACTACCAATTTGAAACTCACTCAAATAAGATTTCAGTTGACAAAGTTTAAGGTGGAGACTGGCAGGATCAAGCACTGTCATTTGTTTTTGGTTCCTGCAAAAGAAAAAAGTGTTTCGGGACTTTTGCCTTACTCTGCTTTACTTCATCTCTACCTTTCATCTTCTTCGATTCCCTTATCCTCACATGGTATGTTTATGGATAATCTTTGTATAGACGGTCGCAGTAAGAGAGGGAGAACCGGGGACACTAGTGTACTCTCCTTTTCGACTTATCCAAGATCTATCAACAAGTTGATTTCTTGGTTAGTTGTTTTCTATGTGTTGGTACTTAAAAAGGAAGTTATCTGAATTCATTCAGTCAAAAATAAATGAAGTTGTGTGACATAACACAAGAATTGTTGTAGAAGGCATAGTGTTTTTAGCAAACCTTTAGCAAATTACATGTTCCCGAGATACAGAGTTCAAAAAATATTAATTGTCTTTTGAAGATAGGTATGTTCGTCTTACAATGGATCCGGATGATAACTGTGAGTCTAACAGATTAGGAAAATGGGAAGAACACGTTGGTAATCACAACACAAACTATTAATTCCCAAACGTAATCACGGACGTAATCAACATCCATGATGCACGTAATGCCATCATGTACGACAGTGCCCATTGTGATCATGTTGGATCATGAAATTTAACAGTTTCTGCAAACATTAAGTGGACTTTCCGGTGGGTGCATAAATTATAATAATTTTTGAACAAATTAATTAGTAATTAATGGAGCGAAAAAATTCGCTCACACGATAAAACTGTGATTCAAGATCAAAGCCGATTCCTTTTTCCTTTTTTCCCATAACAACAACAAGAACAACAAAAGAAAAACTAGAGTAGGCTTAAATTGGGAAGTATTTTAGCGAGGTCAGTAAAAAAAATTTGCGGGAGTAGAAATTTTTGTTCAATCAAAGATGAACAAAACAAAGATGAATTATGAACCCATTTGAATGTAACACGAAGGAAATTCAACTTAGACTTTTGTTACTAGTGTGGACAGAGGGGCTAACACACTTTACGAACGCCACTGAAATTCTCAGACGAGAAACTATTTGCACCATCATAATGCAGTTCATCGCTCCAACCAGGAAGAAATTCCATCAAATTCCTGGTCGGCCATAAATACTGAGGCAAGAAAGGAACAAGACATGGGAGAACGGAAGAATTGGGTGAACAACGATACTAGCAGGCACTGCATTAACTTCCATCATAGACCAACCTTCTCATCTAGGCAGATCATTCTGCTCGTCTGGCCCTGCCAACCTGGGGGCCGTGGGCAACCGCCGTGCCATTCATTGAATTGGAGATTCGATGTCTGGGCTACATCATTGAACTAGTTCGCCAGTTAGTTCCTGGAAAACGTTCCGCACTAGTATTGGAAGTCCGTAGTTAGAGTGACGATCCCTTCTCGTCTGGACGAGGATTATTTGGTAAGTGGAGATCTGATTAGAATGTCTGGAATTGGTTATTCATTGTTCTTGGTGAGATCCATTCTGGCCGTTTGCTATGATTAAGTCCGTATTTTGTAAAAGGTCAATAAATCCCCAATTTTTGTAGAACCCCTTATTTTATCATTTCTCTATGCCTAGTCTCACCCCTTATTGTATGCCTTTTATGTAGCTACGAAATGACCTCCGGAGTACACCCAGTATTCGCATCTGGAAAGGTTTCTCAGTCACACTAGGCGAATGCCAGGATGATACTCAACCTCCTCGATTCCCGGTTGAAGGAGGCTACACTCATAAATTTGTTTGAAAAAAATTTATCACTCGGAATAAGAATGAAGACGTCAGGAATCATCAACAGTGGGGATATCGCTTCTTCAAAACACGGCAAGTCCCCATACAGCTAAGGTAACCATGAAAACATTGACGGAATTAGAATGAAATGTTGTACTGTACCACACCTTAAGTACAACCAGGATATGTCTTCATGCGATTATTCCCTGTTTGGCCTATTAAAGGAAGATTTAAGAGAGAACAAGTTTTTAATCAAATGAAGCGAGAAAGTTGTCTTCAGATAGTTTAAACAACAGATACTACGAAACTAGGTTTCGGACGTTTTCAGACCGCTCAAGAAAATGTGTTGATCCCAAGAGAGAGAGAGAGAGAGAGAGAGAGATAAAAAAGTACTTCTATAATCTTATGTAAAATCAGCTGTTTGGCAAAGGAACAGCTGATTAAAAACAAAAGTCCAGGTCAGACTTGAACGTCCCTCGTATGAAGATTCTAATTGAACTCGTGAATTTTTTTTTTTAAACACACATTTTCTTTCAAATATATCCAAGAAAATTCAATCAGAAAGGAACAATTTTAGACCTATCGTAAGTCGCTATTAGTTCGTTGGTTATATACAATCATTCAATAAGTACAAATATTTTATTGGTTACAATTTGTTATTAAAATTTGTGATTATGTCTATAAAGTTTTCCTGATGTTAATACATTAGCAGTCAATATTCATAAAGACAAAGAAGCATGGACTGTAGTTACGTACACTGTGCAACGAGAAGGAGAACAACATTGAAGCAGAAATCAATTTAGGAAACACCGTTGATTCTTTTAACCAATAACAGGGTGGACGCCGCACAGGCAACACCATCTGGAGTACTGCAACGGTCACCCGTCCAAGCACTGACCAGACCCAGAGCTGCTTGACTTCGGTGATCTTACGGGAACCGGTAGACCAGCTCGGCTAGGGCGTTGCCCATATATATATATATATATATATAAATCCACGTTCAGAAACGATTAGAAACAGCTGGTCTATATTGCTTTTATCTGACCGAAATGTCTCTGCTCATTTTTTTTTTCTGTTTAATGTTTATATCTAACAGATGGTGCACATTTAAAATTTCGTAAGATTAAGCAAAAAATATTGCAAACCATTATACGACAAAACATACATGTGTCAATGTACATTTATGGTTCTTTAGTCCTGTCGATAACGTCACGGTCTTAAATCGTCACCGGGAAAATGCACGGGTTCGATTCCCGCTCCCGATCATCCTGACTGATGTTTTCCACGTTTCAATGCCGGGATGGTACCTCAAATAAGACCTTGGTCTGTTATCCAATCAAGTTTCCGAAAGAGTGATCACTAAGGGAAAACATTCCGCAGACATGTGACGGGCTTGACCATAATTTCTCTGTTAAGTCCATAAAATATAAATGAAAATTAAGTTATTGATGATTATGTATTGTTTTTATGTTGAAGTGATTGTAAAAAAATACTTTCTAATTACGCGTGTCAACAAGTACAGTTGCGAGTTATGTTTTAAGAAAAGAAGACTAGGATTTCTTCATATTCACTAGCAAGAAAAATCCTGATACTATAGACAGTATGTGTAATAGTGATAACTGAAGAACAAACATGTAATCGATGTGCGGCTAATGTTCTTCGATCAGAGCCTTATTTAGTAGAACCTATACCTGGAACATGTAACGTTACACAGCACGTTTTTACAGAAAATATAAACAACGGTGCTGTTGTATTACAAGATAGTAAAGTGAAGTAGACTAGAGAAACAAAGTGTGACAAAACGGAAGAATATTTTAATATACTAAGTTTGTAGAAAGCAAATCGAAAGTAAAACAGTAAGCGGCCATAAACCAAGTGATCAAAGAAAGAAGAAAAGAAATAAAATAAAATAAAATAAAATAAAAGTAAGGAAAAGAGAGTTTTGTTATGGAAAATTAAATGTTTAAAAAAAAAAAACAAGTTTGTAAATCAAAATAATGAATTCAAACTTAGATTTGTTCTTAAAAAGGAAAGAGGATAGTTTTAATATTGATTTGTAGTGACTCAAATAGCTTGTCATGATTATAATTGATGTATTTAAATGTTCTGAAGCTTAGAACTAAAATACGAAAAATTATCTGTATTGCATCAACGAGACAGTTATTTATAACCAGAATATTTCATTGTCTATTTCATGGAATAAAAGTCTCATGAGATAACTTATTTGAAAGTCTAATTCTTAGGTGGGAAGATTTCACGAATATTATATTTATTATTCAGTTTGTCACACAGATAATGTTACGAATCCAGGTAAGAAAGACACGCAACAAACAAATACTATTTAAAGATTATGTATTCACTCTTTCATCGTTTTACGAATATGGAACGCTGAATGTGTCAAATATGTGTTTTCTTGTTCTTGCTTTTTTATTACAAAACGGAAAGGACGAAAGAAAAATATTGTTGTTGAATGAATCATGTAAAAATATGGTTATCATTATCAACACTGTAATAGATCTAACTTTCAGATAGGACACATCAATTGACTGCGACTACTATTCAAGCGTAATCTGTTCTCACATGTCAGATTCATGTGCAAAACTTTCAACAAAAGAAATGTGTCCTTTTTTCCTCTTTGGTAACTTCCTGTTAATTTGATTCACAAATTCGAAGTCCACACTCTTGGCAGAAGGTCAAATATTTTCTTTTCTCTTCTCTCTCTCTCTCTCTATGCCTTTTGCCTATTTTCTTCTCTCTCCTGAACTTATTTGCAAAGGAGAATCAAATCTATATTTCATGTGGTACAATCCTACGAAACCTGATCTAATTTGTTTTTGTCTTCCAAATGGCACGCGCTGACATTCTGCTTCCACCCCATTTTTTTTTTTTTTTTTTTTTTACCAGTTCAAGCTTACCCTGCTCGATTACCATAAGAAACGGATTTGTACTGATATGCATCAATGGTGTCTAAATGAATGTAGTGGGTAACCAATAAATTTGTATTTTGAATTCAATATACACAAGATTTTCAGTTTGGTTGGCTGTACAAGTCAAAATTGGGAAGTGTAAGTGAAGTTTTGTACTGTTTCTATCGATTTTTTTTTCGCAGCAAAAATTTTAAAGTTGGGGTGGGGTGGGGGTTGTCGAGACTTTGGGGGGTAAACACCCATTACAGGGGATCTGGCGGAATCACTGCAATACACTGTAAAAAATAAATTTTTGTACATTTTTTGTCTACATATTTATTGAATGCTTTAATTTTGTACACAAATCTAGAAATGTGTACCAAAAGAGTTGGGAGATTCTCATGTCCTTCTGAACGTCAATTCTAAACACTTGCTGTACATTTTTTGTACAATTATTGTTATTTTATTATTGTATGGTGGAGGGTGTGGGGCGGAGGACGACATCTTATATTGAGCCTTAGTTCCTGTTTTAATGCCAGGATGAGAATAGAAACTCTCCGTTTTAAAGCACAAACTTTTAGCCACAAATGAACACAATTTGGACATCTAAACTATCCCGCAAAGCATCTTAGCCTGTAACAATGTTGTCAGACACTAGTTTAAACTTGGTATTATGTTGAACTTGATAAACAAGCACTAAACAAACATCTTGGAAGAACTGGTTGTTATAACGAGCCTCATTCAAGCTTCTTGGAACAACTGGTTGTTATAACGAGCCTAATTCAAGCTTCTTGAAGGAACTGGTGTTATAACGAACCTAATTCAAGCTTCTTGGAACAACTGGTTGTTATAACGAGTCTAATTCAAACTTCTTGGAACAACTGGTTGCTATAACGAACTTAGTTCAAGCTTCTTGGAACAACTGGTTGTTATAACTAGCCTAATTCAAGCTTCTTGGAATAACTGGTTGTTATGATTAGCCTAACTTAACCTTTTTGGAAGAACCGGTTGTTATAACGAGCCTAATTGAAACTTCTTGGAACAAATGATTGTTATAACGAGCCTAATTCAAGCTTCTTGGAACAACTGGTTGTTATAACTAGCCTCATTCAAGCTTATTGGAACAACCAGATACACAATCTAAATTAATTTTATTTCGTTAAACGTGTCACCAATGTTTCTCGTCATAAACTAATCTACGGCGGCTCTCACCCTTTGACTAGAGTCATCTTTTGCCAATCTGATGAACTAACTATAAATAGCTCTTTGTAGTACTTTCCCTGGAAAGAGGAGTTTCTTTCCTCTCTCACAAACAAACCCCTTTCTGCGTCCGGTGATGACATAGACAACTACAGCTGTACATGCAGGATTGCGTCATACTACACCGGATTGGCTAGTGCGTATGATGTAAGTAATATTACGCTGGACCTCTTCGCCCCACCAGTCCTCATCGTCCCACTCTCGTATATCCGTTGTACACAATGTGTTCTCTTAAAATCAAGCTTACGCATTTTCGGATCAAACTTCTATAACTAAATAGAAAAGTGACAGATTTAGTATATACATCGTAGTTTAGTTTGTTAATGATTTTAACAAGACGACCCGGGCTATATCCCTTGTCTTGCCAGTCTTGTTTTTTCTTCTCTTAAGTTACCAGAATACCTCACTAATAAACTATTACTGGTGAAAACCTTAAATATAAAATGCCCATGCACATTTAAAGTGTTATAGAAGTGATCAGAACCTGATTTGTTATAGCTGTGTGAAAGAGGTACACTTATATTTTAAAAATGGCCAATTTGTTCACTTTCTAAGTCCAAAATGGAGGACAATAAGACAATAGAGAATCGATATATCATGCAGATTTCTACATACTAACGTATAGTAGCTCAGTGTTGCAAGCTTTTGCAATTTTTGTACCTAAAATTTTTCCTTCGCTCCATTTTTGTGAACTTGAGTGTACATGAACTATACTTGTTTTTACAGTTTATATAATTCGTAATAGGATACATTTTGTTCTTATCATATTGTTTAATACCCACACTGTAAAACAAAGAACACATTTTCCTTTTAATTTAAAAAGAGTCTTCTGTACTCAGATCGTAATTTTCAACACCTACTGTCAAAGTGTCCCACACTTTTACATATAAGACACTAAATGGGTTGGCACTGATGTTCTCATTCTTTATTTCGGTCCCTCCTGTTTTTAAAAAAATAAAAAACCAATTCGTGCAGAAAATTCGTACAGAAATGAGAAGAGTTTTCAAGCTTTAATTTAACCATTTATTTACCCACAAATAGCCTTCTGAGACAGATGACATTTTGACAGTTTTTGGTTAGAGCCTTGAGAAAAGGAAGTTTATTTCATGAATGTAAAACAGAGGAAGATGACATGACTTGATTTATGAGACAGACTTAATACTTCACATCTGGTATACAATATGCTTTCTAGTTATCTTTTCCTTTTGTTTTGGTAAAAGATGAGCATGCTTGTTAATTTCTAAAATTGTCTTTCTTTGTCTTTTGTATGTTTTTCTTCAAGGCTCGATGACAATGTAGCTAAGTGTTTATAGTGAAATTAAGGTTAAATCTTAATGGAGAAAGTCAATCAAATGATGAAAGACCTGCCAGCTTTAGTCAGCAAATTTAAAATGGCGAGATAAATCAAGATTGTTGAAAATAAGTCTGAAATCAGTTTCTACCTTATCTGCTTTGTTTGAAGCGCTAACTTGCAGTACGGACAGACGGACATAGTGCATGGGCGGATTTATGGCGGGGCATGGGGGAGCACTACCCCCCAGTCATTTTATAATGGTTTTAAATGAATGGTTTCAGAATAGCTTCCACCCTTAAAGTAATTGCCCCCAGGGTCTCTCTCCTAAATTCAACCATGACAAAGTGACTGGAAATGAAGACACAAAAAATTGGTGAAGCGGAGGGGTCCGATAAAAACGAAACGTACGTGAAGATACAGAGTACATTCACATTTCGTAGATAGGTACACATTACGGATTACGAGATGGAATTGAAACAGTTTATTTTGTTTGACGTCACTTCTTTCTTTTTTTTTAGTGGTTCAACCCCAAGGTATATAAAACTCACAGGTTGCCTCTTGCGTAATGTCACCGAACTTTTTCCATGCGTATTAAAATTAGGAGAGTTAAAAAGCTAATTCCAAGCGTAACAGTATCAGTCGACCATCTTGCTGTACTCAACCAGAATTTAGACGTCGATTACCAAACAGTCGTGTCATCGGTGACTCCATCTTGTACTTTTGGGGCTACCACGTGGCATACGTGCTTCCATTCTTTTCAGGGATTAGGTGACCACTTTCACTTTGTCTTCACTACTCTACTAATTCTTTTCTGGTTGATGTACGCCAGAATGGTGCACTGACGCACTGTGATGTTATGATTCAGTTATTTTACTATCTTCTACAATAACTAAAAATATTAACAAAAAACACTTTTTGAAATATATGCTTTTCTTAAACAATTCGTACTGAAAAGTAAAAAAATAATAATTTAGTTTATGCATTATTAAAAGGAAAAGCATGGGGCGCACTCTAATATACAGTCACTTTATAAATTCTTCAATTCGGACGCCCCATACTTTTCTTTTCAATTCATAAACAAATTTTTTTTTTACTCTTTAGTATGAATTGTTTAAGAAAAGTATGTCTTTAAAAAAGTGTTTTTTATTATTTTTTTTCGAGTTACTTCGGGGTTCGAATCTTTTCTCAAACTAATGATTTGTGTCCCAATCCTAAAGTGTTCTGCAACCCGTCGAACTCTTCATCGTTGCAAACTAGTATTTATTTTAGGATAAAGAAGTCCATATTAAAAAAAAGTTTTAAAATATGCTTTCAAAATATAGAAATATATGGAAGTAACAATTGAATATTTTATTGTGACCCTACTTCGTTGCTGTGCAAAATTTCATCATTATATGACGTCGGGAAATGAGTTAAATTAACGTTGCAAGACTTGAGGACACCACGAACCATTGTGAACTAAAGAAAAGAATGTAAAATGCTATATAAGTATGTGTATGTGTTATAAATCTTTACTTTGTTTTATTAGATAAGCATGTATACGTGGACTTCTTAAGCGCTTTCCTATAAAATCAAGAGAATGGACAAATTATCTTCTTTCGTCTGGTCTTCAGATCAGAAACGGCGAAATTACGTTAGTATCCAAAAAAGTATAAAATATTTTAATGTCAATTTATTAAAAGAAATTGCTTCAATGTGGTGGTTGAGTGCTTTGGACTACCTGAATTAAATTTGGAAGTGAAATTTGGTCAGATGGAATTTAATTTGTCGCCAGTAATGCGAGAGATGTACTTTTTACATTTTCGACAATTTATTAGTGATAAATTGTCTCATAGAATATGTCTTTGGTGCCACTGGAAAACGGGTTCCGATAAAAAAATCTTAAAGTTACAGAAAAAAAAAGAACTTCATGTTTTAATGGCAGATTAGTTTAAAATACATTTTTTAACAACCATGTCTAAGTTATCTCTGGATTCCCACTAACTTCGTGAGAAAATACCAACTTAATAGGTGATGATTTTATATAATTCAATTTAAACAAGCTTTTACTTCTACGTCTAACTACAAGCTGTCACAGTCATTTTGTAGATTCGCTCCCCCAGGTATGTTAAATTATTTAGTTTGCTATGGTAAAAGTTATAGTGTAGTCATCTGGGAAGCAAGAGCGAATTCTTTTTCAATTTGTTGTCAGAGCCGCCTAACGGCCAATTTTGGAAATGCAATTTTGAAGGAGGTGTGGCTGGCCTAAGCCGCCATTCTGGATTTTGGTGTAGTAGGCGAAGTATGTGGGTAATAGCTACTGATATTAATACAGCATTTAAGAGTATTTGTATTCTCAAATTGGTGTAACCTCACGTAGAAAGGAATACTACAAGCAAGTCTATCCATTTGCTTTGAGATCTCGTTATGGATATTATAGAAATGGATTATTTCATATTTTCTGCGAGTTAACGACGATTTAAGTTTCGCTGTCGTAAAGGGTGAGTCTGCTTCATGTTGGAAATTTCATGACGTAGAGGTTCGTCTGAAGGATAGAATTTTGGCTATCAAAGCGTCTGTTATATATATTAAGCTTATAATTTTTATCTTCAGTATAATCGCGAATAAGTTTGTGAGTTAGAGCAATCTAGAATTTTACTTGCGGAAAATTTCAAGCTCTGGGGGCCAGGGAATTGCAAGTAACCTACAATTTACTTTCCTTCACCGGATCATTAGTAGCTTAGTTTGCATAAAATGTCTATATTTGTTGTCTTATTTAGCTAGGATTGGTGAAAGTTTTGAATTTCAGATCTTCTTAGGAGATATTATTCACGAACTGACTAATTTGTGGGGAAATTCATGTGAGACCACGTGCACGAGTGCAACTCTTTGTGTGAAATTTCGTAAGAATATTTCGCGAGGATTGCTGAATATTTCATCTCAAATAATACTCATTTCTGGTTTAATTGTAATATATCGTTCGTTTAGGATTGAAGAGGATTTTGCAAGACCGGCGTGATCGGGTTTGAACCTTCTTTGAGACCAAAAAGCGAGATCCGCCATTTCGCGATTCGGTTAATCGCGTGTTTGTTAATGCCTTTTTGTACGATTATCTTTGGATGATTAATAGTTCTCAAGGATACATGGATCTAATTCATTGTAGGCAATCCTGGAGGAAACTTAATCATTAATTGACATGTGGAATTTGCGCTCATATTTGAAAGATTCGAAGGTGAACAAATTTTAGTTCTATGATTTGTATTAAATTCAAAGTGTATATTCTACTTGAATCGACTGTATTCGTGTTTGTGTTATAGACATATTCGACGTTATATAATATCAGTTTAAAGAAGTAAGCTATTATTGCATTGCAAGTTGAGAATTATTTGTATATTTCTTTGCTGTATGACATTTTCTGTTAACCGAAAAGGGAAGGTGCTTGTTCGCAAGAAAAACCTTAATTTTCATCCAGCGGAGGGGTAAATCGAAGGAGGTTTGTTACAAAGCATAATATTCAAAGAAAAATGATTAATGATTCTTTTCGTACTGAGAAATATATTTTGAAAACTACCGTAAGGAGTAATAAGAGAACTAAAATATATTTATTTGTATTTGCAAATATTTAAACAAAAATGTCTAAAACTAAAAACTTCTACAGCATCTTATAAAATGTAATTAATATTAGACAGTAAATGAAGAACAAAACAAAATTATTTTCAAAATTATTAGACAAAATTTATCAACTCATCTTCCTCCATCTGTTGTTTCTTTCTGCAACATAGAGGGAATACTGTGAAATGTAGCAAGAGCTTTTTATCCAAATATTTTTTTTATGCGAAATTAATGTGAACTTTCAGCATTACTTTAACGTTGGCGAAGAAGATAACTTGAAAAGTCAGGTCAAATACTTATAATACGGCTGAAGTTTTGAAAAAAGTCAGCTCAAATACTTATAATACGGCTGAAGTTTTGATAAAGTCAGGTCAAATATGAAGTTCGTATTTGGTGACGTTTAAAAACAATAAACAAAGTTTAAATATTAAACAATTCTCATTTTTGTGAAGTCATCATAACAGCTAAGATAACAAACATGTAGAATGACTCAACCGTATACGGCCAAACTGTTGGTTGCGGCTCTCATGACACAGTGGTAGACCCCTTGCAACAAAAGAGATAAGCTTTTCTGTACATTTTACAATATTTTAAATTTATGTAGTTACAATTTGTACGAGAGTTGCTTCTACACTGAAAAAAAAAAAATCACGCCGGTTTTCTGTGTAATTATTGATATCATCGTAAAGCTAACGGTCGTATCACCGTAAAATGTGTAAGGCAGATAAATAAGAAATCTTCAATTACTTTTTCTGAGGATATTTCTTGAAGTCTCGGGGAATAAAACCCAATCGGTAACTCACCTGAAGCAGCACTGGTAATGTTGAAGTATATACTTAATTACGAATTACACGATCATCGTTAATGACAATATTCCTTTCACTTGACAATACTTACTTTCCGAAATAAGAATATGCGAATGCGTGTCATAAACTCATCTTTACTATGAAATAAAAAGAGAATCTTTACTTTACAAGATCACTAATACTGTCATTGCATGAGAGTAATGACATTATTACTGAAAGTGATAGTGCCTATTTGGGTTGTAGGCTCATAGTGATCTATACAGATATAGATAGATAGATAGATAGATAGATAGATAGATAGATAGATAGATA
>JAGDQP010003415.1:39669-85592 GCA_022664845.1 Lepisma saccharinum
ATAGATAGATAGATAGATAGATAGATAGATAGATAGATAGATAGATAGATATTACACTATCTAAAACACGTGTATCTACACAGTACCACAGTGATGTATAGCATCCACAATGAAAGAATAGACCCGGGTGAGGACGCGAGAGAAAATAAACTATAGTATTCACGGTCTAAGCACCGGTGTGGCTCCACCTCTTCAGTTACTTGCGGAGGGAACAGCGGGAATGCTTTCTATTGTGTTACGGTGCCAGAAGCCAATGGTAGGGATGTTGCCACGTGCTATTGTTAAAGCTTAATTTTTATATGGGCCAGTCTAGTAATTGTGGACTTTGGCCCATCACGATTCGCCTTTAGCTGTTAAAATCGATACCCATTCCCCTGCCGGAACTCGAACCCGGGACCTTCGAGCCGATGGCCTACCGCCGCAGACCGCTCGCCACCCGACCGGCGACGTGCTATTAGTGTTACTTGTTCGTGGTTGAACACCGGTTCTTACGCCGTGACCACTATAGGCTTGGGTTGCATAGAGAACGGGAGGGCATTTACGATGTTGCCAACTTGCCTCCTCACTCTGTATCACTGCGCAAGCGGAAAGGAAAAAAAGCTTTGTTTGTCGCTGTTCAGGAGCGGAGACAGCTTTTTCGTGCAACTTAATGACAACACAGCCCAGTGAGGATCTAACATGTAGCAACAGTGTGTATGACATTTGTCTAAGTATCCACTGCAGCAGCTTTCCCTACTTGTTGGAAGGCGGGCAAAACGGAAGATATATATTAATACTCTCTTTATTATAAGTTATAATTTGATTCAATTTCCTTGTTGGAAATGAACAATGGATTTCAAGGGATGAAAAAAAAACATGTTTATAAAGTTATCTCAAAATCTTAGAAAGAAAAAAACTATTTCGAAAGTGAAATAATAAAACGTTCGGCTGTCAAAACAGGATTTTTGATAAAATATAAATCATCAGAAGACAAGAACAAACAACAGAAAACCTTTTTCGATAAATGTGTTAATTCGGTCTTTTTTTTTTCTTCAGGGAGGGGTGTGTGTGATTTATCTCATCTGCTTTTCGCTTTTCAGTCTCTTAAAACTGATTCTTCCAAATTTCTGTTTTCGGGAAAGCACTTTGTGATTTGTGGCTTTAGGGTTTTTCAAAAGCTCAGTAGGGTTTTGAAATCCACTATGCGTTTTCTTCTGCGTTTATAATATTCGGTTTTCTCAAAACCGCAAAATGTTAAAGGGCTTTAACAGCATCATCACCAAGCTTCGAAAGAAGGTTATTTTTCTTCAAGATTCTTTGTTTTCAGTTTTATTTATGAAGGTGAGAAGACTGAGCCGAGAAGATAATATTTAGGAGATCAGGAGATTTCAAAAAGATATCCTTTTAGGTTCATATAATAACAATTAGAGCATGATAATGAAGCGCTCGAAAATCCCTGAGAGCAAACAGTAAGTCCAATTTCTTTCCACAGTTTTCATCACACAATAGGGTTCGAAGAACAAAAGTTTGGAAGCGTTAAGGAGAAGAAGTAAGAAAAAAAATATTATTGTGAAGATGAAAATTATTGACATCTCAGAACTTGAAAAATAGAAGAAACACAATAGACATATTATGTCTTAAAGCTACTGGTATTTAGACAAGCCATGCACCTGAAAGAAGGAAGAAAGAAATACAATAAATAAGCGTCCACCATTCTTCTCAAGAATGTCGATTGGAATATAATAGTTCCGTTATTTAAACAAAGAATAAAAGCGAAGAAGGGATGAGAACAAAAGAATATATGAAACGCAGAAGAAAAGATGTACACAAAGCATTCCATTAAAAGAAATGGAAAGAAAAGAAAGTTCTTTCTGTGTGTATTTTACGTTTGAGCTTCAGGCTCACCGTCAGATGAATTATTGAAGAAATAGGTCGAAAAAAAAAAAAACAACGACGTAAAATTAAGGAATTTTGTAAGGAATATATAAAGAAATGTGGGAGACTGGAGAAATGGTTCATTGATATCCGTCAAACAAACCACATAAACTAAGGAAGAAATCATTATGTCCATATTTTGTTCACTATATGTCCTGATAATCTCCAATATTATTTTTTAATTAACACTTACCTAGTAGCCTGGAACTCCAAATTCGTTTTGTGGGTGCGGATCTCAGCAAAATGATATCGAAAATTCGAGGTTAACTTTACCTTTGTCAAAGTGTTACAATGTACAGCAACTTCCAGTATATATGGTGAAAAGTGACGGAATTTAGCTCTTTTCTTCGTGGTTCATTTGATCAAAGCCGAGATTACCTGGGATCTATCCCCGTTCTCGCTAACTTTATTACAAATTTCCTAAACCACCGAAACACTTTTTTTCATATTTTATTTTGTGAAAATGTATACAAAAAATTTAGTGCAAAAAAAAAGTGTTCAAATGTTGATTAGAAAAACCCAAACCCGTCTTTTGAAAGAATATTAGAAATAGTCGGTTTTGAACTTTCGGTCATAATATAAAGAACATTAGTAGTATCGATGGCGCAATTATCATGTGAAATTAAGCAACTAGTAAGCTTCAAAAGTGTCAGTAGCGTTCCTGTGGTCTAGTTCTGAGTTCTGTAGTCACGAGGGAGGGCTCGTAGGATGCTCATGGGTGAGAAGACACTTTTAGTAGCCAATGCGAGGTAGGTAGTGAAAGCGCGAGTTGTCGCTGATTGGTTGTGCATTTCCTACTTCACCCCGCGCGCTAGTCAAGACCCCCCTCGCAGAGGTCTACAGAACTCGGAACTGCACAATATCTAGGTCTGCCAACTATGTCAGTATTGAATTCGGGACACAATGCAAAATACAGATATCATAGGGGATTCGGTGTCGAAATCCCGAGGGTATAAATCGAGAATAGCAAAACTAGTCCTAGACGATGACAAAAAATATATATATTTCTTGAAAGAAAATTAATTTCTTGAAAGAAGAAAAGATACAGAATTGTGCTATCGCTTATCCATAAAATTTATTATTGTTATTCTTTCATTTTTTAAATTTAACTCAATTTCGTATACTTTTGGCAATAGCACGACCCATTAGAGAGAAAGAGAGAGAGAGAGAGAGAGAGAGAAATGCACATGAAAGAAGGGAAGAGATACTCTATAAAACCATGGGCGTATTTATGGGGCATGGGGGGCATTGCCCTTCCCAGTTATTTCAGAATGACTTTAAATGTTTCATTCTAAACGATAACTTTTAAAGTAATTGCCGCGACAGGGCCTCTTCCGTGAACCTGCCTATGTATATGCTTTTCAGTTTCAGTTTACTGTTGGATTCTCTAAACACGGAGGTAAGACTAGCACAGCAAGTTAACGAGCGTCGTAGCGGGAAAAGGCGTTGACAACTTGTTCTTGTTGTTATTTACGAAGTTAACTTTAGTTAAATTTAATAACCAAATACAAATTCCGGGATTCGTTACGTCCCGGACGTGGTTTAATTTTTACCTGGACAGGAGAGGATATTCCTGGTCATTCCCGGTCAATCCGGGACAGTTGACCTACGTCTACCTCGTACATATAGGCCTAATGCACAATTTCGTCGATTATACATTTTTGATTCGCAGAATCTGAGTGAATATGAATGAATCACGAATATGAAGAATCTTTTCTGTGACACTAGAAACAAAGAAGAGAGGAAAATATTTATTTAAATATTTTGTATAGAGTGTAAAAATCGACTCTGCGAAAAAGGGAAGAAATAAAATTGGAAGCTTTCGAAATATATTAATGGAGGACGACTGAATGAAATATGATTGACATAAAAATGCGTAATAAAGAAGTGGAGAAGATAGTAGGTTAAAGACAAACCATGGTATGGAGAATAAAAGATAGAGAGAGAAGCTAGCTAAAGTATTTGTTACATAGAGAGTGTATAAGTAAGCCTCACTGAAGTATATGGTTGAAGGCATGGTTGAATAAGGGAAAGAAGAAGAAAAAGACTGATAAAATGTCTATACAGCAGGGCGTTATTTGTAGGGTGGGAAAGGGGGAAATTTCCTGGCATCTCGTGTGTCTTTTCCTGGTACCTTACTTACCCAATTTTCTTGTAAGGAGATAAATCTGTGTATATACGCAGTACTGCAATAGGCGTGGGTCTGTTTGGGCATTAGATTCCTCCTACCTCTTTCGGTGATCATTAACACTCTGTTCGACAGTATGAAGGTAGCTAAATGCTAATAAATTAAAGAAGAAAGTTCAAAATCGGGGTGACTGGACAGGAATTCCGCCAGAATTTGTAATTTATGGGGGGAGGTCAAGTCAAAATTGGGGAGGGTGTAAGCAAAGTTTTGCACATTTGCTATCTATTTTTGACCGTAAGCTGGGGAGCTGGAGTCGACAATAAGGGGACAGACAGAATGACAAGGGACTGAAGAGGGTTAAACTTGCCTTGAAGACACTGTCGTGTGCGGGCGGAAGAACATCAAAATTGAGATTAGTCCTATTTTTACGCACATAAACATGACTACAGTGATGGCGAGTGAACGTTATTTTTCACCAAGACAGAAATTCGACTCGAAATGTCAACTATACTTAACAACGTGTTGCAGAGAATGGAAAACAAGAGATTGCAATTGCCATAGCAACCAATGTAGCATGGTAACCATAGCAATAGAAGATGTCCCAGAGTTACATGGCAAACTTTGTTATTAATAATGCACATAAAGAAACAAACGCCCATGCTAATTGCACGCCCAGTTTATTAACGAATATAATCACTGAGGTGAATAATACAATGGAGTTTACTCCAGTGCTGACCAGTAAGAATATGCCGCAGATATCTTTTCCTAGCTATGGTTTGTGAATTACTATTCATTTACGATTTTGTGCTTGCTGAACAATAGTACACAGACAATGTTCTGCGTCAATTGAACTTAGAAATATCCTTGGACCGGAGACAGGATTTGCTAATTGTCTCGTCTTTCACACATAAGTCAGATGACAATCTAATATTCTATTATTACTTTCATAAATGTCTATATATTTTAAAAGCATATTTGATATATATATATATTTTTAATATGGCCTTCTTTATCCTTTAATAAATACTAGCTTGCAACGAAATTGGACTTGACTGGTTGCAGAACTCTTTAGAATTTGTGTAAAAGTACGCAAACACCGAAATAACCCGAAAAAGAAAAACTAATATTTTTTTTTTCAAGACATACTTTTCTTAAACCATTCGTACTAAAAAGTACAAAAAAAAAAAAAAGAAAAAGAATTCTAAAATGGCCGCGACAATTCAAGAATTTATAAAGTGACTGTATATGAGAGAGCACCCCATGCTTTTCTTTTTAGTCATGCATACACATAATTCTTAATTTTACTTTTTAGTACGAATTGTTTAAGAAAAGTATGTATTTTAAAAAAATATTATTATTAATTATTTATTCTGAATTTTTATGTGCCTTTCATATTAATTAACAAAAGGAGGATAGATGGATCTGGGTACTATGATTTTGATTGTTAATTTTATTAGTACTGCTAATTTAGTTATTTGCTACTTTCTAACTACTTGTTCCACAGACTGCTTTTGCTAGAGTAAGTGTATTCATTTCAGCGTTACTCATATTCTAATTGTAAAGATTTCTCTAATTTGGATGATGTACTGATTAAATAAGTCACGAATATAAAATAACTTTACCTTACTTAAAGCGCTTACAGTGAGTGAGCTATAACAATCAAAATATGGCTAAAATTCGATGATTCCATTAAGTTCCAGACTTGAAAAAACTTCTTATGGGTTTAAACGGGTAAAAAGAGCATTTTTACTTTTAAAAAATCAAAATGTATTAATTCAGAAGGATGATAGAAATTTCCGCGGAACATATTATCCAGAAAATAATTTAAATCCAATGATCTTATAAAATCAGAGACCCAAAGTAGCTCTGTATGGGTTTACCAGCTAAATAACAACGATAAAAGAAATCAAATTTCCGAATATTCTTTCGTAACCATACTGAGCGATTAAAAGGGAAATAATTACGAATAAATTCAGGGGTGACATACTGAACACTGCAAGCTGAAGACAGGCTACCAAAGAAGTCGACCCACTAAAGAAATGCATTCTCATGGAAAAACGGAGGTCATATGCTGTACGGTGATGTACTATATCTGATTTTTCTTTAATTATAAGACCGTATACACAATTAAACACATACGTTTTCTTCGATAAGATAAAAGATAAGATAAAATTAATTGTATGGGCGGTAACAGCACTATGGCTTACGCCCGTACGTTTTCTTCGAGTCTGATGTTTTATGGGATCATACAATTTGAAGATATGTTTGTCGTAGTACACCGACGGTGACCATACGTCCCGAACGTTTCGAGTTTTAGATTCTGTCCTCAGAAAAAGTAATAAAAGTCCCGAATTTCATAAAAAAAGTTTGTTAAAATTTCATTTGTTTCACGCTAGTACTTCTGAGCGCGTTCATAAGTAATAGATAACAGATGATCAGCTAATCAATAATTTAATAGTTTTGTCTTGTATAAGAAATAAATTATTTTAAGAAATCATTCATAAATAAATTATTAACGCGGTTCAGCATTAAGACGGGAGGGTTTTCTTTCTTGAATGCTGTTGGTACAACAGCAGTTAACAACTCTGATGATCCCAAAATGAAATTTACCTTGTGCTTGAGGGTCGCGTAATTTCAGAAAATATTATTTTAGTTTGCAATGTATGTTGTGTTTCAAAGTATTAACACATAAATCTCATCCTTTTGCGGAACGATACTTTAAAATGTTGTAGATAAAATTTCGTTTTATTGCTGGAAATTTTCGAAGTGCTACATTAAATTCTCCATATGGTGTATTCATTGCATCCTATTACTGAAATGTTCGATGAAAAAAAAAAAACAAAAAAAAACATGTATTAGTAAACCCTTCGGGTAAACATCATCAAATGTTAGTTTTTTTCTCTCTGTTAAATTAATTTCGTTATTATGCAGGACGGTTTGAAATGCTTTCAAATGTTTTAGCATGTGTAAAAATAAAGGCTATCGCTGTCCTCATTTCCAAATACGTAACACAAAACAGATTAATATCAATTTGTAAATATATGTGTGCGCTTAGAAACCGAAAGATGTAATCAGATTCCTCTGCTGACAACTCGTTGCTTTAATATTTACCTAGTATGATTGATTTCCAAGTAATAATTTTTCTTCCTATTCTTTCTCTCTCTCTCCCTCGTTGTACATGTAAATTATTCCTCGTTCTCCTTTTCATTTATCTATCTAGATAAATTATATGAATCACGCAATTTCAGTTAACGATCAAATAGCATTACTGATATGATATGTAATTCAATAAACGTTTTTGTTTGTTCGTTAACATATAACGAATACGCAATTCGTTGAGTTCTGGTGTACTGTGTGATGTTTAACTGTAGACAAGTGAAGTGTCTTAACAGAAATATATCTGGTGTAGTAAAAAGTAATCCATTATTTTTGCATGACATTGAAGGCTTGACTTACCATAGTTAGAATGATCCGATTTAGGTCACATATGCGCCGTTTTGTTCGATAACGTATTGCCATTTGGAAGGTAATATCATGATGCCTCTCCCCTTGTCCCTATTGGCAACAAATTGAGACAGTCGATGTTCACAAGCCTCTCTTGAAGCGAATTTTTCACCAGCAAACGTGTTCGCCATGGACAGGAACAGATGGTAATCACTCGGTGCCAGGTCCGGACTATAAGGTGGATGCATAAGAACCTCCAACCAAGCTCCCGGAGCTTCTGGCGAGTCACTATCGATGTGTCTGGCCTGGCGTTGTCCTGGTGGAACACAATGCCTCTCCTATTGGCCAAAACTGGGCGCTTCTGGGCGATTGCTGCCTTCAGACGGTCCAATTGTTGACAGTATAGTTCCGAGTTAAGGGTTTGGCCGTAGGGGAGCAGCTCATAGTAGATAATTCCCTGCCAATCCCACCAAACACACAGCAAAACCTTCCTGGCTTGGGCACCGTTTGCGCCGGCGCACGACCGTTTTCGCGTGACGTTGTCGTAAGTGATCCACTTTTCATCACCAGTCACCAACCGCTTCAGAAATGGGTCGCTTTTGTTGCGATTCAGCAGCGATTCGCAGATGGAAATTCGGTCCATGAGGTTTTTTTGCGTTAACTCGTGTGGTACCCATACATCAGGCTTCTTTGTGTACCCAGCCTTATGCAAATGGTTCCACACGGTTTTCTGTGCAATGTTTAGCTCTTGGGCAATCGAAACAGTGCTTACATGACGGTCAGACGCGACAATGTCCATGATTTTATCGACATTTTCGACACTTGGCCTTCCAGTGCGTGGTACATCTTTGACGTCAAAATTACCGGCACGGAATCGACGAAACCAAAATTGCGCGTGATTGACTGTTACAGTATCAGGATCATAAACACTATTCACATTCGCAGCCGCCTGGCTTGCGTTTTCGCCTTTATCGAAGAAAAACTGTAAAACTGAAATATAGCGTATTTTCTCTTTGCTAGTGTCCATTTTGACGCGCGCTCACACAACACTGAGTCAACTCATCACAACTATCTGAACAGTGTTTGTAGTACGCGATCTCATCGTTTGAACGTCATCTCGTTGAACCCGATCGGACTTATACAACGCGAGATACAGATCACTGAAGCCATCTATTGGCAAAATAATGGATTACTTTTTACTACACCAGATATATATCGAATTAGAAATAGAACTAAGGAAAATTAAGTAAATGATTTTCAGGTACACTTAGTGACAAAAGTTGGTATCCAGTCGTAAATCTTCTTCTCCAAACAAGTTTGGAATGGGTAAACAAATTTGGGTACAGTTTATCATTTGGTCATTTACTGAAAATGACATTTTCTCTTTACGTTACAGGAAACGGCACGCAAATGCATTCCAAATTTATTAACACAAAATATTTTACGTCTGGGTAAATAATTTTGGAGCTGTTTGTAGAACTCAGGAAATTCATTATTGAATAAGTCTAGAAGAAATAAGCCCTGAATCAATAGGTGCGCCTTCATTTTCATCCCTAGCAGCACACGGATGCGAGAGCGGGATGATGAGGACTGGTGAGTCGAAGAGGTACAGCAAGATATTACTTACGTCATACGCATTAACCAATCCGGTGTAGTATGACGCAATCTTGCATGTACAGCTGCAGTTGTGTATGGTGTCAACGGAAGAAGAAAGCGGTTTGTTTCTCAGAGAAAAAAGAAAAAGTCCTGTTTAAGAACAAGGTACTAAAATTTTTTTGGACGTTATTAAAAATAATCTGTAATGTACAGAGAGTTGAATGATATACACCAGATGTTAATAGCATCATCTCAACATATTCCTGAAAATAGAGGAGTAAACTGTTTATAGAAACAAATTATAAAACAAAAGCATTTTTAAACAGTATTGTAGAATCCTATTTGAATTGAATTGTTATTAACGTCCTAAACGAGCTGGTTAGCTACTAAGGACGGGACCTACAATTTAACGTGGGCTCGGAACTACTTATGTTCCCCCCGGGAATCGAACCCGGGATCCCTTGATTACAAGGCAGTGAGCGTTACCACTCACCCACCGGGACCACTAAAATCCTATTTGAAGTGAACATTTCTCTAACTAAATACCATTACATTCACCCCTCCTGTAAAAATTATATTGAATATGATAAAGAAAAGAAAGAAAACATGTGGACCTGAATATACAAAGGTTGGTTTGTAAAAAAGAAAAATCAAACCCATTCATGAATTGACCTTAATCTTGTTTGAAGAGTTCTATGAGAGTATCCCAAGGCAGCAAAAAAACAGATAAAAGTTTAATCTTCTTAAACAGAGAAACTGTAATCATAAATCTTAAGTATTTCCAAATACAGCACAGTGAATGACACTTCAAATAATATCCAATAGAAATACTGCCACACCTTCATAATAATGATAATAACCTTATCGCTTCTTAAACTTGACCTTATTGGACGAAACGTTGCAATTAATATTCTTGTCTGTTTTTTTTAAT
Organism: Lepisma saccharinum; assembly: GCA_022664845.1. NCBI lineage: Eukaryota > Metazoa > Arthropoda > Insecta > Zygentoma > Lepismatidae > Lepisma > Lepisma saccharinum. The sequence continues at coordinate 49,683 of JAGDQP010003415.1, forward strand.
CATTAAGTACGATTACTTTATGAGCATAATCTTGCTGGTTTACACATGCCACTTCATTAATAGTTATATCATTTATCTTAAAGATACTTTTTTGCAGTTTATATTCGTTATTTATCTTACTGTGTCTGGAGCTTACTTGTGGTTTAGCTGAGTCCGCAAGTAAGTTATCTTTGGTCTTCCAATCTTCCAAATTTTTCTCATTCACCTCGTGTTTATTGGTTATGTAAGTTACTTATGTAGATGATATTTGTTGCTCCCATGTCGGGTCAATATAGGTCCAATACTGACTCAGTATTGGTCCATTATCGGTCCAATACTGAGCCAATATAGACCAATACTGATCGAATTTTGGTCCAATATCGACCCAATACTGACTCAATATTTGTCTGACCCATATAGACCAATATTGAGCAATATTGTTCCAGTATTAGGCCGATATTGGACCAATATTGTGTGCTTCTAGGGTCGTTTAAACTTTCGAGAGAAACCTGTTCCGTTTAGTCTGTAGCCAGCGGTGTGTTCACTCGAATTCTACTCGGTTTATTGTGTAGTAATTTCGTAAATAACTGACTATTAATCGATTGAAATATAAAAGTTTGAAAATCTATCAGATCGTGCATCATTTGACTCATTTTGACATTAAAGTCTTCCCATTTTGTGAGATTTAAATGTAGATGACATTTTTTTTCGGTCGTCACTGTTTGAGTACTTCGTTCAGTATACCCTATACTCTTGTCACACGTGATATACACGACTTTGTTCTATGTTAGTAATAAATTTCCTAGGAATGATTTAAGATCGATCGATCAAGAATAGCATATGGTAATTCATTTGTCATGATTTTTAAATAGCAAAGTAATAAGTTGTTTTTCAATCGACACCTCCATTGTAACGGAACTTTACCTATATATGATGTTCGAATTTTGCACGATTGTTGCTTTTTATTGAACTTAAATTAGATGCAAACAAACCGTGAGAAATTAAATTTCCTTTATTCTCGTCACATCTGCAAAGTGTAGTTTCATTAATAATAACAAGGATGTTGTAAAAATGTAATAAAATATTAATTAGAAGTTTATTAATTAAAAAGAACAATATTAATTAAGTAAAATTTTGCTTTTTAATTAGAAATTAATCAAACAGAGACAAATAAGCAACCTTCCTCCATCTGTTGAATATCTGTGAGTACAAAGTTTCTACATGGTCTTTGCTTAATAAGTCGTTATGTAATTTGTCACAATATATCATATCGAAGTTGATAAAGTTCATAATTGACGTTCGTTTCTAGACGGTTCATAGCGAGAGACTCAACCGATGCACTGCAAATCACAAAGTTCCAGGTTCAAATCCTGCCGCATAGAGAGAGGCGAAAATCTTCTAGTATACCTCAAGGCGAGAGAATAGGACGTGTAAGGGCACGATGTATTGAAGCAGTAATTCCATCAGTAAATTTCTTTCACTAAAATATGGTGCTTTCCGATAGCCATTAATACCGATCGACATTGATCTTCAATATCAGTAAACTTGTTTGCCCTTCTAACTTGATCAATATCGAATAACATCGATTGATATCGCAAATCGTCCGTTATTATCTCGACCGATGTCATTGTGTTACTGGGGATGTTTCTTACCCGCAAATGATGAAACCAGTACACCATTATACGAAACAATATACCTCTTACCATTATGCTTTCTACTCCAATAATGAGTACTGATTGATTATATTATTTTCTTTAGTTCACAATGGTTCATCGTGTCATCAAATCTTGCAACTTTAATTTAACTTATTTCCCGACGTCATACAATGGGGAAACTTTGCACAGCGACGTAAGTCGGGTGACAATACAATATTCCATTGTTACTTTTATATATTTCTATATATTTTATAAGCATATTTTCTTAATATGTAGTTCTTTATCCTAAAATAAATACTAGCGTGCAACGATGTTGAGTTTGACTGGTTGCAGAACATTTTAGTATTTGGGTTAAAAAACATTAGCTTGAGAAAAAGTATCCTAAGCCCGAAATAATTCGAAAAAATAATTTAAAAACTCTTTTTTAACGACATTTAAACAATTCGTACTAAAAAGTAAAAATAATTATGTGTATGTAGGACTAAAAAGAAAAGCATAGAGCGCGTCAATTCAAGAATTTATGATGTGACTATATATGAGAGCGCGCTTCATGCTTTTCTTTTTAGTCATACATAAACAAAAAAAATTTTTTTTTTTTACTTTTTAGTACGAATTGTTTAAGAAAAGTATGTCTTAAAAAAAGTGTTATTATTTTTTTCATTTAATTATGTATAGGTCCGGAATTAACAATGATGCAGGAAGATCGTTTTAGAAATTTCATTCAACAATTTTTTTATTTCTAGGGGAAAGAATATGTCTGCTGTACAGTATCTGAAGCCAGAATGTTATTCAAAGCGTTGTAAGAAATAATATTCATAAATTTGAGTGAAATTCATAACATCAAAATGAAAAAAAAACTAAAAAAAAATCGAACATGGCTAGTATTGGAGCTACAGCAACTCAAATATAGTCACAAATGATGTCATATTTAAAAAAAAATGATAATGGAAGACGTGTCAGCTTATTAGCAAATCATAATCATCAGCCACGTTACCCATACATACGGTGACCTTAGTTTGTCGGTCAAAGTTCGGGACAAGTCTTACAGGGATCTAAAAAAGAAACCACCCATATTTGCGGGTTGTTTGATAGGCGACCCAAGAAATAACATCTTATTCAGGCCACAAAGCTAGCTTTAAAAGTTTTAAATTTATTTGCCTGTTTTTTTTTAAATAAAATTTAAAAATAGCACGAAATTAGAACTTTTAAAATCAGTGGGAACTTAATCACTGGAAATAATATCTCATGAGTTTTACAAGTCAAGTTATTGCCTGAATAATTGGCATAACACTATTTTTTTTTAAATATTTCTCCTAAAGGCTTTAAATTATAATAAATTAAGTTTACACACATATATTTGTTAAACAGCAAAACCATTTTATTTTCCATAATATTTACTGCTCGTTTTGGTCAGTATTGGGTTTAAATAAAACAAATTTTCTACAATTCCTGCAAAAAAAATTAATAATAATAACTTTTATACAAAAATATAATAATTTAAAAGAAATAGTGAAATTGGTTATAACTTAAATTAACTTTTAAATAAGAGTCTTTCGAAGTTTAGGCAAATAATCCTGAAAGTTTATTCTTCTGGAGTGGTCGACGTTCATAGTTTGAACCAATCATACTTCTCTGAAGACAATTTACCTGTCTGTAAGCGCTTTGTTCTTTTTACTGTGTTCATATATCTCTGTACAAGACTCGGAATTGTTAATATGAATAATTAACATGACTTTCACACAATCGATTTTTGATCCCCATTGTAATGTACTTATATATCTATCAGTCTGCTATTCCTTTGGCTAGCTAAAACGGTAGAGTTTTTACTTGGAAATCTCACGGCTTCTAATAAGTAGATTCTTCGCATGAAACTTTAAAAGCAGCTGAAGTTATCTCTTTCATGAAATTAGCTTCCGACAGGTCTACCTAATTGCTCCAAATCAATATGCAGCTATGCATAGAGTGGAGACTACAAAGGTAATCGTATAAACCTGAAGTCTTAGAGCTTTTATACTATTATACTGCTCTGCGGCGCTTTTCAGCTTCCTTGGAGCAGATAATAGCTTTTCTTAGAACATAGAGCAAGTTGCCCCGCAAGAAAAACTCATATAACAAAATTTAAGTATTTTATTCTTTAAAATCAGAAAATAAATCCGATTAATGAAAGTTCTACTAGCGTTCCCTAACAAGCGTATTTACATTACCATGTACATTAACTTCCTGCGAATAATAAATCTCAGCATCTTTACAATAGCTTAAATTCATTTACAGCTTTTCAAACTTTTAATTATCAATAACCAAATGCTTTTTTACTTTTAATCTATAACTAGAAACAACTATTTAATGCATCAATTTTGAACTTTTAGCCTGCCGCCATGCATAAAAATATGCTGCCATCTGTTGGTCAACTACTGAACTTCTTGAACATTTAAAAACATTAACAATGCATAGAAAACGCTTATTCTTCTTGTTTTCACTTTATCAGCTTTCGTTAAACAAATAAATAGAAAGATAATGACAAATTATATAAATTAAATTCCCTTTTCAACAAAAATCATAACATTTAGAACATAGCCCAAAATATAACAGCAGGCAGTACCATATCACCATATATTATTGAAAATGGCCTCTCTACAGAAATATTTATACTAGGAAATAACTGCATGAATTCACACATTTTCTCTAATTTTGGGACAGCTATCTCTTGTTGATTTAGGTCCTGGAGAACCGGTAATTATCTCAGTTCTTTAGTTAATTTAAGCTTAGCCAACTCTGCTAAGAACAAAGAACACACAGCTTGTTCAACATATCGTCGAGTAATGCGGATGGTAAAGTATATTTCAACATTGTGCAACTCTGTTCCAAATCTTTCCACTTAGGTCTTTTTAGATTAACCTATTACTGATGAAGATTAACCCATAAAATTTGGAACTTTTAATATATTTTTTGGGATACCGGGACAAAACCCTAAAATTCGGGACTGTCCTGGAAAATTCCGGACGTAGGGTCACCGTACCCACGTCCTGACGTATGGACTGATCCATAGATGCCTAAAGGTTATAAACTAAAATTCAATTCAATTCAATTCGCACATTAGAAAACAGGTTTATGCGGCAGTCCACTAACCACAAACTGTGCTCAAATTGATGTATTGAATTCAATTTTGGTTGGGATTTACTAACAGGTCTTTCGTCCTTATTTATCGAGATATGACGTCATATTTGTAATTCCGACACACTACAAATGTTTGATTTTTTTTTTTTTTACTTGTTTTGTGGTGAGAAATTTATCCTTTAATTTTGTCATCAAGATTTTTAAAATGCCCTGAATTTATATTGTCGCAGAAGTAGCGACAGTTTTGTTCACTGTTTTTAAAACACAAATTTTAATCTGATCTCTGAACCATCTTCAGCCAACTCAACTTAGGCTATTTATAAATTCGTACCTTCTTTAGGCGAATGTCTGTTTTATTTAGAATGAATTGCATATTAATAATGTGAAATCTATATATTTGTTCAGCGCACGGACGAAAACCAAACCAGAACTTAACTAAGAATATCCTGTCTCACGAAATAGTTTTATAAAATCTGAGACGAAACGTAGCAGAAATAATTTACGAACAGCCGAAGAGCTTTCATAGTTATTAATTTCTTGTTAATTAGCGCCATCTCCATTCAATAATGTTGATAAAAAGTATTCGATCACTCAAATCTGCATAGGCTAAATATAGGCTAAAGAGTGTCAGTTAAATCGAAAATCCGTGAAAATTGCAATTTGTTTCGATAATATTGATAACACTGCAGTTTTAATGATAGTATTTTAATATGAAACTTTTAATATACAGACCATTTTAGTGACAAAAAATATTTTATCTAGTTGACCTAACAACTGTCAAGTTTAAAGGCAGTAATTGGTAATCATCAACAACCAAGGCCTTTTGCACGAATGTTCTTAAATAATAAGTACGTTCTATAATCCATTGTAATTCTCCCGTCGATCTGTATTCCTGTCTGAACATTTTACGCATAATACAACACGGAAAAAGGAAAACACACCATCCTCTCGACTTAATCAATATATCTTTACGAAGCAAGTTCCTTCTCCAACAATAACTTACATTAAACAACTAACCGTTACGTATTCGCTTTACCCAGTTGCTGATCTGTTCTGTGGTGTGCTTAGATAAACTCTTGGAGGGACCACTCTGTCTTTTCAGTTATACCAGGGGTCTTCAACCTTTATTTGTTTTCCGGCACGCTTGATTATGTATCAAATCTACCGTGACAACCTCATATTTATCCCACCTTTTTGTATTTTCGTCAAATTCTATTATAGGCATACGTACTATACTTGGTAGAGGGTAGTCATTACATTCGGGAGGCACTGGGTTCGATACCATCTGTCGACCGTCGTGCCTATTTTTTTTCAGTTTGCCATCAGTCACACCAAACAAATGCCGAGCTGATAGCTTCAACTTAGGCCCTGGATTTCTTCTTCTCGCATTATTTCCCCCTACCGTATTCTAACCTGAGCCATAGATACCTAAAGGCCATAAGTAAATTAATTAAATTCAATTCTATTCTATGGGGCACTATTTCTATCGCAGCCATAAATAAAAACAAAACTTTCTTGGCTTCTATGTTTTTTACGTGTGAATATTTGGTATTAATTAGGGAAAAAAAAACTTATTCCATAACAACTATTGAGTTAAGCTAAATTAAAATTTTAATTTTATTTATGGTCTTTAGGCATCTAAGGCTCGGGCCAGGATAGGGGGAGGGGGAAAGGATTCGGGTAGGTGTCGATCAGGACCTATCTTCAAGGTGCCATCCCGAAAACTCTGGAAAGACCTCAGTCAGGATGGTCGACCGCTGGGATTGAACCCACGACCTCCTGAATGCTACGCCAACGCTCTACCGCTGAGCCAAAGGTAACTTAAAAGGAAAATAAAACTAAGTTAAAGGCGAAACTGTGACACTATTAGTGGAGGTGGAGGTTTTTTCTATGCTAGGGAGAACAAAATACAGTACGGCAGTACATCGTGTAGTAACGCTAGATCAAATTATCAGCAAGTTTCTTTCGAATTTGAGGTCTCTGGTCAGCCATTGCGGTATCCAGTTGAGAATTAACAAATTATCCATGTAGAAACATATTGGTTGCATCGACTAGTATTTACGAGTTATCCTCACCTATCTTGTGAGATTTATATGTATATGTAATACATTATCGTTTGTTCATGTACAATATTTAAGACCAGAAGTGAAGATTTAAGTCGGTTACAGCGAATAATTTCTCGTTCGTAATTAACTCGTTGCTACAATTTGTAAAATTTACATTGTTGTGTGCATTTTTCTGGATTCAGATTCAAGAAAGCAGCAAATTAAACACAATTGTAAAAGTGAGCTAATCGAGCGGCGGTATAGCTGGCTTCGTATTCAGAAGGTACTGGGTTCAATATCAGCAGATGAAAATCCCGATTGAAGTATTTCCTGGGTTTTCCTTCAATCGCAGCAGGCAATAGAAGGCATCAAGCTGAAATTGTGAATTTTGCACACTCGGGTCTAGATTGATAAGTTCCATAGCATCCAAAGTTAATGCATCTTTAGTAATAGCTTGCAGGATGTATTCAAAAGGGTACCAAAGCACTATAGTGGTTATGTTTCAAGCGAACAAATTGATTTTGCAGGTTTTCTGAAGTGAGTAATACTATACAGGGTGATTACAAATGATTCATCGCGTTTCGTGAGTTTATTAAAAGGAATACTAATACACTTACAGTGAAACAACATACCTCAAAAGAATCAGAAACTGTCCTAGTTTTAATGCGTAATTTCTCATACATGTAACTTTCACGACTAGCGACAGATGGCAGCAGTTGTGAAAATGGCGTCTGGGCGGCAAAAAGCGTTTTGTGTCTTGGAATATGAAAAGTGTTACAGTTCAGCGTTCATCCCGAAGACAGTTCAAAACAGAAGAATCAGGACACCAAAGCATATTGCGATGGTACAAGCTGTTCAAGGACACAGGTTGTATCTGCAAACGTACAAGCACATGACGTCCTACCGTCTCAGATGAAAAGTGGAGCGAGTGCAGGCTACTTTCACTGGCGAGTCGCAGGCCACACAAGTCGACACATCGCGCCATTCATGAACTTGGTATTGTCCCATCACTACCATCCAATGTGGCTGAACTCGGAACGTATTCACAACCATCACTCCCGCTATGTTAGAACGCGTTTGGGCTGAATTGGAATACCGCTTAGGTGTGTGTCGTGTGACCAAATGAAGTCACATAGAACATTAAAATTTGTGATGCTGCTGCCATCTGTCGCTAATCGTGAAAGTTACGTGTATGATAAATTGCGGACTTGAAACAGTTTCTGATTATTTTGAGGTATGTTGTTTCACTGTAAGTGTAGTAGTCTTTTTTCAATTAACTCACGAAACCTGATGAATCATTTGTAATCACCCTGTATTTATTAGAGGTTCCCATTCCAATTTCGATATTTGACAGAGACGCGTTCAACGTTGTGATTTGGAATTCGCTTTAATCCGTACTTCCGTCTTTAGATCCCCTTCTCAGTCGAACGGAAGCCAATGCCAAACCATCATCCGTTTACCTTGTCTAAGGATGGATCATAAACCTGCATTTGAGTGGAACACCAATCACCATTCAGCTTATATTTAGCGTTAAACATACAATAAATTTTGTCCCAATAACATGAGTAGTTTCGTTAGGAATCATAGTTGCTAACGTAACATTATACATTATTTATTTGGTGACTGGTGGTTGTGAATAGTAGTCTTATCAGCTACACTACTTTAGAGTATAAAGCAATTGAATATAAATGCCCAATGAAAACACCATTTTTTTGAATCGTTAACAGACTATATAGTGTAAACAATAAATTCTTACTCACTTCAATTTTGGTAATTGACCTTAATGTGAACAACATACACTTTACGGGAACGAGAAACAGCGATGAAAGATAGTTGTGAGAGTCTCCTCTGAGAAATGGAAGTATTGTCTGTGTGTATGTGTTGATGAAAGTGGTTTTGCAGGATGAATCCAGTGTTGGTTCATTAGCGATTCTGATTCCATCTAAGTGAATTAGTTCTCGGCCCGATTAGATCACATGGGGACGCTTCTTGTAACAGAGAGCAAGTAAAAACTTCTGGAGGAAGCTTTTGGTAGCCAAAGATTACATGATGGATAGCCCTTTCCTTCTTCCTTGCCCTTCCTTTTTTTATACACCTTTCTACATTTAAAAATAATGGAAGGTTACTGGAAGTTTTGGAAGGTTTTTTCTTTAAACATCTTATACCAAGACTTTGATTACAAATTTAAATTGTTCACTATTTCATGTTCCAAAGTTTAGTAAGAATAAGCTGAAGACACGCCATTAAAAGTTCTAGTCTTGCTCACCTTTATGCTTAAAAAGATATGCTTTAAGCAACTATGGTTAAGGGCAGGATAGGGTTGGTGATGCTGGAGGCAGGACCTAAGTTGAAGGTAAAAATCCCGGCATTTGCCTGCTGTGACTGAGGAAAACCTTGGGAAATTTCAGTCAGGATGGTCGGCCGCTAGTATCGAACCTGCGGAATGCGAAGTCAACACTCTACCAACTGAGCTACGACCGTTCGGTTTGCCCACTTTTTATATATGTTAATTACCCTGGACCCGCCCCGAAATATATGGATCATCCCCTGGAAAGGAAACCCTGCATACGGGCCTAGTTGGTCCCGACAGTTACCTGAAGATTGTATCAAGAAACTGCTAACTAAAGATGTCAGTGGTCACCAGTAACAACAAAATAGTCAGCAGATGTCGGAAAGACAATTAGGACACCAGAGAAAACGAGACATTATGTTAACTAACATTCGAACTGGCACAAATCGAAAGGTGAATGAATATTCTTGCAACCTCTCGCCTTATCAGTGCTCTTGTGCACTAATTTCCTGGTGTTTTGAGAACTTTTAAAGCAAGCATGAAAATTGTTGGTACATCATGGCCTACTTGATACAATCCTGTTTCTTTCTCACATTGTTTCCCAATAATAATATGAGCACATATTTTAGTACAATCAATATTTAGTATAACTGCTTTTGAAGTATGCTTGAAGTCTCTTCTTGAGCAAATTCAACCTCAAATCCTTCGTGTAATACGCAAATCTAAATTGTACGAGTACACTATAAAGTTCTTTATTCGTAACGCACATACACGCTGTTGATCTAAAATATTCCCCTGCTTCATATGGCGTTACCACAAAAGGAATCTTTCAGAAGTTTGTTATTGAGAACTCCAGTAATTTCTTGTGTCAGCTGCTCCATCTATTGTTAGTTTATTCTTCACGCAATATTATCGTGCTCAACGTTCATTTTTATCACCCTTTTTTTTTTCGCTACCTTTCTTGAAGACGATACCTAATAATTTTACGAATTTTTCTTTCCGGTTTTTATGATACTATTCTGCTTAGTATGCATATTTTTTGTGCTTGTTTAAGGAAACCGACAGAGCAAAAGTTGATGATACAGCCTAATAGCAATGTTAACTGCATCGTTTTGGCCAAAGGGAGAAGAAACACCTGGTATGGATTTCTGACACCTTTCTTCCCAACTTTCAGTAGAAAAGCTTATTCTATTTATTGGAAATCGAACAATTGGTTTCTCTCTCTCTTTCGTGTTACGAACCGAAAGAAATATGTTAGGTAACGATTTTTGTATTAACATTCGATGCCAAAAGCAAGAGTCAACTAGTTTTGTGGAAAGATTTAGGAAGATAGAAATTCTTTTTCACCTTGCTTTAAAGTGAACATCGACTTTCGCATTAAGAAATTTTATGCTTAGAAAAAGTTTTTTTTTTAAATGTTCTAACCCGCATTTGGGAGTATTTTATGAATACTGCATGCCATAATTCATGAACCATTTGTTTAGTAACGAACTGTTCCACTTCAAGTCCGAAAGCCATTTACTTCATAAGGTATGGAGTACACAAGGTATGAAAATCGTTTATGTAATTGAACAGCATCCTATAAGTTCCGTTGCATTCGTCAGTGGCGGATTGGAAGCCCTAATTAACCTTTCTACGTCATTCAGCGTAACAGTGTTCCCTAAACAATTGCAATATTCTCCCAGCCATATTAAAAGAATCATGAACTGATAATACGGCGATCTTTGAGGAAGGCACAACATTGATACATGAAGTCTATAACGGCGGGCGGATTTGTGGGGGGGGGGGGCATGGGAGGCACTGCCCCCCTAGTCATTTCAGAATGACTTTAAATGTATCATTCCAAACGATGGCTTTTTAAGTAATTGCCTTCCCCCCCAGGGTCTGTCTCCTAAATCCACCCTTGATTGAGAACGTGGAAAAGATATTCTACTTCTGCCAGAGTTCCTGATACACTCCATACCGCACTCTGCACATATCATATACCCAGTGATTCTAAATAGTTATAGGATATTCTTTATCTTAGTAAAAATGCTTCACGAAATACTTTAATTTATGAAATACGAAATTATATACCTTATTTTCTGAAGCCCATACTAAATAAACATTCTACGGCAATTTAGAAGAAAATACAGTTTCCGTTAGATTGCTCACCTACAGGTTGATGGTTATGTCATGAATTTTAACTTCTAAAGTACAAGGTAAGTGAAGTTAATATTTCCACCAATTACGAATATTTGAAATAACTCTTTCATTGTCAGCCACAGAAAAAAAATAACTAGTTCATTAATGTCGGCCTGGCGGACTTGTTAGTCCGTTTTGTTGGACTTAAACTTACCTTTAACCGCCATGTTAAATATGTTGTTATTTTCTAAGGGGACAAAGAGCGTGCTCAAAGACATAAAGCCATGTGCTTACTTCTAGGTACCATTACAACAGTTGTTCCGTTTCGTGGAAATAATGGGCAATTAAAGTGTAAATAAGACCCAGGGGTTTGACTGTGTATAGAACCATTTACCATTACTAAAATGCATAATTAAAATGGAATATGATTTGGCACGAACACAAGTTTCCTAATATTTACTTTACAAACCACTGAACAACGCATTACAACAATTATTCCTAATTAAACACAGTCAAGAAACATCAAAAGAATGTGTTCCAACTAACCTGATATTTCATTGATTGACGTAGAAGAGTGCTTGATAGAACCAGAATGAGATGAGTGTATTTTAGATGTTAATTAGTAGTCTCTGTTGATAGGTCTCTGCCAGAGCTGAACTTGGTCACTTGGCGATGCAGGCACGTCGGGCGCCACGAGCCAAAAGATATCAGATGTCGGGTTTATATACAAAATCCATTTCCCTATGTTCTTTATGGGAGAATCGCAGTAGCCAATCCCAGAGATTAATACAAACACCAATCAGAGCGAAGTAGTCGCTTTTTAGAGCCAATCAGGGCCAAGTTAGACTTTGGTTCTTGCTGACTGTCTTGTCTGCTCGAGTCGACCTTTGTCCTACCAAAGTTCAGGAGTTGCTCTTAATGTAACCTAATATTCCACTGCACAATTTCATCTCATACACAAAATATTTCACAATATACAAACTCTTGTTGGAAACCCAATCTTGCGTTTTAAATCTAAAACATGAATATTTCATTTAGGAATTAAAAGATTTTCTTGGTTCGTGTCTCGTTACTTACAAACTATAGAATATTTTTATTTTTATTACATATTTACATAGACAGATCTTTAATTTAATAGGCCTCACTTGACATCATAGGACCTTGTGCTAAAATGATCATAATCAGAAATTTCAACATTAGGAAGCACATAAAGTTTATTAACTTTTTCGTTACGTTGGGTAAACTGGCGATATTGCAAGCACCTGAATGTAATATCGCCACTTACAAATTCCACTATTACAAAACAGAAAAAAGTACACCTGAATCATACATTTTAACCAAAAATTAAGAAAAATAACCGAAACACATTGGAGGAACATAATTAGGAGTTAAGGAGAAAATAACATATATGGATTCAGATATTTGGAATGTATTGTCGGTAAAACGTATGAATTTTCCAACAGTACACAACCATACTCACACGCCTGGCACAGTCCAACTACACTGTCAAACACTTCCCTGAGTTACACTTTTCATGGAACTATATATTGCATTCTACACATTGAATTCAGGATATGTCTTTTGTTGGCAATAATACTCCACAATTACCACAAAAATTGTCTTTCTGATGGCGTTTCGTGATCATCTGTCTCTAATTGTCTGACTTATCCAACATCTACGTTAATCTATATCTTGTCCTGCTTTTTTCTTTCAAGTTTGTTGTTCCAATTCTACCAACAATTCCCGTTTCAGAACAATTGCCTTGCTGTTGAAGCCTTCCTGGAAATGTTTGAGTGCTGAACCTATGGCGTCCCCAAAATCTTAGTCATATTCTTTTGGAATGGAAAGTTACTCTCGGGATTAGACTCTCGGTACTAATTTTTGGCATCCCTCAGCATATGTAGAAGTCTAGACTGGTCACCCATCTTTATGTTTATCCTCACTAACAAGCATGAGGGGCGGTATTGTCAGCATTGCACTATTTTAGTTTGCTGCACTCCATACTATTGAAAGAAAACCTATTTTTTTTATCACTTATAATGTCATGTGAGAAGAACGTACCTTATATTGGATATTCATGTGTAAGAAGTAAAGAGAACGTATCTATCAAAAAGGTTGTGTATAAATTGGCGACGTTCTTGCTTCAAGTACACAGCGTGTCTGCTTTCAGCGGGGCCTGAGACCAGCTAATGCCTTGTTTACATTACTAACGTCTTACCATAGTCAACGTTAACGGAGATCATTTTAGTAAGGTTAACGCGGGTTTCAAATTTAACCAGCGTCAACTTACGACGGTTATTTTCTCACGTTAGTTATCTAAACGCAAGATGGCCGTTAAGCGCAGCTCACTTCGTGAGTTAATTTTTTTCTTTATCGAAATGTATGGCATCTTAGTGGTGCGTATTACTTTTAAAGTATAAAATGATCGTTTGTTTTTACTTTTCGATAAAGCGTAGTTTTCAAATATGTGTAGTTTTAGTGCTTTAGGTACTTAAATGTTCCATTCATGACGTAAGACGTATCTCCACAAATTATAGCGTATCTGCTTATCAAAATTGTACGGAAACAAATGCAAATGAGCAGTATCGACCTCATTTGTCGACTGTAATAAAGTCCAAGTTCGACTTTTCCTGGAGAAAACAAAGCTGTGGGGAAAACAGATATTTTAAGGTGTAAGCGCTTGCATTTCAATTACCTTTTGGTCTTTAGGTACTTTGACGTAGGTCGATAATGTGGCCGAGGACCAAAAATAAATTTAAATTCAAGTTCTTACATTAAAATGTGTGTTTTCTCATAACATTCGAAAATGGACTTTGATTGTTGTTCCCCTGTACTCAAGTTTTTATACAAACTGTTCTGGTGAAAAGAATTTACGAGGTTAATCCCTTGTCGATGGGCCACATTCATAATATCTAAAAATAAAATTCCAACCCTGAATACAAACATGTCTACATTAACTACCACTAGTTTGGAGGCCTCAGGCAATCATTGAAATCTCAATCCAGTTTCAAACTACTATTAATCTGTCTGTATATATTCGATTCATGTGTGTGTGTGTGTTAATCAAAGGAATATTAACTAATTAGTTTGATTTAACTTTAATGATGAAATCTTGACTCGAATTAATCACGTATGTGATATGTACATTGTACAATATATACCTACCTATGAATTTTGTCTTTAATGTATATACTGAATTGGGTTAGTAATTACTCTGTCGTAGTAATTAAGATTATGGCACGTTTCGTATGAGAGAGAGAAAAAAAAAGAAGACATAGAGATAGACATTCGAAGAGGGACCATTAAAGGGAAGAATATTGTCACCGTTTGTTTCGTACATACTTTCACCATCATCGAATTATTAAGTTAATGTAGCAAATTAAGCAAATTCCGATCTTCCTAAATTTCCAAATTCCAACCTCCCGTATTATTCTGACATTGGAAATGTCAGAATTCTGATTTTCCATTCGGGAATTCGGAACACCCCTAATCGCTGTAATTAGCTTACTCAAACTCAGAAAAAAAAAAAATGTATGAAAAATTATTTGCAAATAAAAACCACATATACTTACTATCTGGTAAAGAAGATTGGTATTCTGGTTGGATACTTCTATGACCCTAATATATGTGAATAAAGTGAAGCAATAGTTATTGGAATTTCTCCTTCCATCGGATGAAGATATCGAGGACCAAACCAATGACCTCTTGAATGCAAGTTTGCGAGTGAAATCACTCATACACGAGGAACACATTTTGCCTATCAGAAGATTTTTTTTTTTTTTAAGTAAAAGGTTTTAGGTCAGTCGATTTTCGCAGCATGCGTTTACTTAATTTGTAATGGTGTGTGCTTAAGAACGAAGAGCGAAGTTCACTTTTTAAATGTGTTAATGTATTGACATCACAACCGCAGTGACCGAGTGATGGCGCGATGCGAGAGAGAGGGAGAGGAAAGGATAGTTTACTCATCGTCCTTGACCATTTTGCAGTTTTTTTTATTTCAGTAACCTTGCTTTTCTATAGCTTGCGTTAAGAATGAGATGTAACCTTTAATATGAGATATATCGTTCACAGCAGGGCTAATAAGGACTGATTATTTTTAGTGTAATTTGAATGTGGTTATTGTATTTTCAAAATTTTACACACTGATCTATTCCTTCATCATGCCGAGCGTAATAATATCTTTGAACTTCAAAAGCTCGTTATCAATGAAAAACAAGACATAAATAATAATGTGGCGCCCGAACAGGGCTTTAATTTCAGCAAAATTGATCAGATAGCAAAAAATATTTTTAAAAGGTTAAATTTGTCTTTAAAAAGAATAAAATGTAGAATTAATAGTTGGCTTTGTATTAATATTTCTTTCATTACTACAACATTTACTAAACTCTACTCAATAGGTTGAAAATCAAAATGTTGATATTGATAAATCGGTAGATATTTGATGTATCGAATGTCGATATCGAACAATTTTCGATTTGAACGATATTGGGTACATTTTTTGTATTATCAAGATTGAGTTTCCAACGATATTTTCATATGAACACTTTTCGACTCCTAACGATTTTTTTTCGATATGAGCGCCTTTCGATTTCGATATGAACGATTTCAGATTCTTAAACATATTTTGATATGAACATCTTTTGATTTCCAACGATTACTCGATATTAACAATTGTATATTTCCAACTATTTATCCGTGTGAAATAATTCGATATTTCAATTTTCGATACATCGTTTGCTTTCGAGTTGCCAGCGATATCGATGTTCGATTTCGAAATTCAGAAATCGCATAATTCTACCTATTCTTTCCACGTTCGAAAAAGGACACTACGTCAGAATTGTCGACCGATATAAGATCATTCAATTATCCACTAACTTTCTGTGTATTCATGCGGCACCACTAGTCAGTCCTCAAGACACGTTAGACAGGAAGTTTTTCTAGTATTTTCCTGTCACATAATACTTAGATAGAATCTTCAACCTTATCACGGTCCTAGACGGGTATGCTAATGGCCATAAACACATGGATGCCGCGGTATGCCGGTTGAGAATTAATACTCTAAGAACAGTTCGTTTTCCATTTTATGTGGGACGCAAAAGGATCTGAAAATCGATTACTTCTGTTTGGAATCTTTCGGTCATACTTAAATTATCGAAAGCGAATTGTAGAAAGAAAAATTCATTCCCACTGTGACTTAGAGTTTTTGGAAGATATCCAATCACACACTCTTCTGTCGAAAACACTTGCATCCTCTTCCCAGCTAGAATCCTCCAGAGCGAGAGAGAGAGAGAGAGAGAAATATGTGAACACAGTATGTTTCACTTCTTTGACTGTGGGATACTTGTATGTTATATACGAAGCAGCAGAGAAGAGAAATACGGTGTTCCTTCAGCAGTGGCATTGGACTTCCTGTTGAGTTAGATCATTTGTCAATCACTCTTTTAAAAGGGTTGCGAAACATATGTACACTTTTAGTAAAGAAGTTTATTTTCCTTCCGACCTATATATTCTATCCCTGTATGCATCCATGTATACAGACACACACACATGCCTGCTTTTATAATGTATGAGGCACAAGCTCAGTTATCACGTGTTGCTAAGAATAAGAAAGTTAAATTTCAACGTTTACAGACAGTGACACCTCAACATAGTACATAAGAGCTTCACATACGCCAGCAAGAGTTATATTGAAAAATTAAAAAGAAATCATTTTTACGAGGGTTACTCGGAAAGTAATAATTTGTTCCCTTTGCGGAATTGCATAGCACTCCGACAGGTAGCGTAGATGTACTAATCTCTTAATTTGGGACCTTTGAATGACTCGTGTTACAAATAACGAGCCGTAGTTGAATGAATTGAAGTTAAAATTCAAACCTTTGTGTATTGTACATAAACGTTTTGCAGTCTATAGGAACAACTTTGTTAATTGGCCTTACGATCAGAGAGAGTTAAATCTTCAGGAAATGGAGAGATGGAACGCAAGACTCATCTTCGAAAAACCGAGAGATTTTCATAACTGCAATTGCATTTTCATTGTTGACTGAAAGTTGTAAGGCCAATTGTCAACGTGTGCTGATCTTTTAGATATATTGTCACCATTGTAGGAAAATGGCGACCGAAATATATTGAAAATATCTTCCTAGTCGTTGAAGCATTTATACCGTCTGTTGAAATACTAACTTTGTAATAGATATTCGTACGAAATTCAGCAATGTTGATTTCCTCGTCTTCAAATTGAATTGAATTTATGGTCTTTAGGCATCTATGGTTCAGGTCGCGACAGAGGAGGGAAAAGGATGTGGAAAGATGTCGTCCAGAGCCTCCGGCATGTGCCTGGTGTGACTGAGGAAATACCCTGGAGAAACACCAATCAGGATAGTCCGCTGGTACCTTACCTAGGACCTCCCTAATGCGAAGCTAACTAACTCTCTACCAACTAAGCTACGATCTCTCGGTCTATAATATATATATATATATATATATATATTATAGACATGTTGGTCTTTTTTATTCAAGAAACGTTTGTTTCGTATCTGAATTCCCGGAATCGTTTCAACAGCCGATCAGAGCTAAGCCACATTTTACCCTTTATGTGGTACAACTTACAATGTACAATAAAAGAAGACTTATTTAAAATGATCATTCATGTGGCCAGTAATATATTTCATGCCCTGCGGCGATACTAAGAAGAGATATTCATTGATTTCGTTTTCTAGCATTACAGCTTGTTTGCACAATGTAATTGACTATTCACATCACATTTAGTTTGTGTTTAAATAAACCTATGATTGGTAAAAAAAAGACAAAATCATTTTAACATTTTATTACGTGTATCCAAAGGAAGGAAAAAAAATAATATAAAGACTAACATTTTTATATTTCCATTTCATTAAATATTATTTGTCTGTTGAAATTAAATTGCTATAGGATGTAGATAGAAGCAATATTACCCTAAAATTATATTTATTCTTTAGCAAGCAACACTTTTTTTTTTACAGAAATGAATTTCAATAATTAACAAATATAAATATATTATTTAAATGAATGTTTTATTCTTTTAGAAAAAAAAAGAAGATCAATTAAAATGAATAATTCAACACATAGAATATTTACATGTTACTTTGGGTTTCTATTTAGTTTTTTTTTCCTTCAAATTCCAATTAATATTTATTCATATTTGGGCACATTTAAAAAATAATCTATGTAATGAAAATTATTATTTCTAGCTTCGAAAAGGAAATACATGGTAAAAGTATGAACTATAAAATAGGCATTCATTTTGTTTGTTTTATATACTGATTCATATAAAAATGTTTGCTTTTTGCCTTGGTTTATCCATTGTATTATATGCAAATGTTCTTTACCAATAGTTTCTATGGTAATTAGGGAAGACTGGGGTTACTTGCAACACTTTTTACATTTTTCGCGAATAAGGTCAAAATATGGGCACCAGAAACTCACAATTTCTGTGGTATATTCTGTTGTCCTTCCTTTATACCATATCTAATTTTTTTTGCCTTAACTTCCTAGGGGACTGAGTGACACTAAAAGGAAACAGAAAGGGGTCACATGTTGCAAGTTGCAACTTGCCCCATATACGGGGTATGTTGCAACACTGCATGGGTACAGTTCTATTCAAACAATATTTATCGTACATTACCTTATACATATATAAGAAAACTATTTTACGGACTATTCATGGACTATTTACTCAAGAAACTAAACAAATTGAAATGAAAGGATATAAAACTGCCATATGATCACTAACTGACTACTTATACTAATTCAAAAAGCTAAAACTAAACATCTGAAAGTTTACATTTGACAGTGATGTATAGCAGTCTTTCATTAAACATTACAATTTTTTCCCCCTCAAATGCCGAGATGGTACCTTCAATTTAGGCTCTGGCAAACTCCTTCCCACATCCTTTTCTCTCACCTATCGCGCACTGAGCCTTAGATGCCTAAAGGTCATAAGTAAATTAAAATTCACACACTAATGCTTTCGTACAGTGTTGTAGCGTGAAAGGCGATACACACCGTATTGAGAGCAACCACAAAGTACAGAGAAACATGCTGAAGAATCCCTAACAGGCCACATCAAATGGATAAAGAAATAATACTAAAGTCTGCTGCCCCGCGATCACATGCTGACGGAGAATTGATAAATCAAAATGCGAGCTCCAAATATAAACCTGAGGAGCGAGAGGTGAATAAAATCAAATGTGACGTTGAAACACATTCGTTGTAGCACACCTTCGCAAGTACAAGTAAATTGATGCTGTGGGGAACTATTAAGCTTCAGCAGTATCTCTTATTTCATCAACAACTTACTATCATGCAATTTTGAGTGTTTTAATTATAAGTTTAAGTAGTGAAAATGCAATGTTTAAGAAATTATTTTGGCGAGGGTGTTGCAACTTGCCCCATACCTTACTGTTGCAATTTACCCCAGTAGCATATGTTGTTATGCTTTTCTACACGATTGCCATTTAAGCAGCTCTGTAGGAACAACAACAACAACTGCATATTAAAGTTGAATGCACTACACAATGGCGCCTGAAAACCACCATGCGCGCGCGCTCTCACTCTACGCGCACACTAGAGAACTAGCAGTGTTGCAGTTAACCCGCTGTTGCAACTAGACCCAGTCTCCCCTACGTCGCTAAACATAATAGCTACAGTATTAAACTGAAGACTTCTACTGCGTACTAGCATAGTGCAAGGCTATACATAACAGAGATTAAATCCCCTTTGCTTGAATAAGACGGCTTTTCAAACACTATCGAAAATCAAACTGTACGTAGTTCATGATAAGTTCTTTAGAAGGATCATTTTTGTAAACTAATTGGGAAATCAAATTGGCATATTGCCTTCTCTACCTGACTTTATAAGAAAGAAAGGTTGATTCTCGCACCTACATGTTACTTCCGACAGCGCACAGAATATAAATTTGTTTCCAAAAAATAGATGACGCAAACTATGGAGAAATGTAAGGTAAAAGTTAAAACAAAGTTCACGAAATAGAAAATAATAACATTTTGAAGTTACGAAAAAGTAAAAATAAATAGGAGAACTCTATGCAAACAATCAGTCCGATGGACTATGGAGTAATCAAACATAACGTTATTATTACAAAACATGAAAGCAATACATAGTTATTGTGCCAAGCTTTTGAGTTTCTTCACAAGATAACGATTAATCTCAAGTATTCAATCAATCAAGTGAATTCACAAATCTTTTCTATTACAATTGTTTTTAATCATATGCGAAAGTTAATTTCTAATAGTTTAATGAGAGACTACTAATTGAAGAGAATAAACAATGTTCTTTTTACGAAAGACATGAAAATGGTTTGAAAACACTGTCACAACATGTTTTATTTTTCTCCTGTTGAACAATTTCTGACTTCTCATGTAAAAAATATTCCTATTTAGACATCTGGTGACAGTTTTTTTTAGTACTTTTGGTGAAATGTGAAAAAAAAAGTAAAAATCCATAAAAATAGCAATGAAATTTTGGTTCCATATGCTTTCTCAACTTGGCTAAAGAAATCTTATTTCATTTTAATGCTCATAATTTGATTTTCTTAGAAACTTTCCCTGATTTCATAATAAAAAACGTATTAGCTTATACTTTGACCTAGTTTTTTTTCTCCCCCCTTGAAAAATAATTATGAGATTGGCAGCTGAGATCGTATTTTTTTTTTTAAGTTTTTTCTCTTTTGAGTTTTCAGATGTAGTAAAATGACGTCTCCAACAGCAAAGCCAACCCAATTGAATTGATGCCAAAAATGCAAGAGTTTTGGCGGTAAAAGAAATAAAGAATGCCTTGATTCTTCAGAATAGTTCACGGAAGGAAAAGTTTTTAAAAGATTTGCTTTTAAAAATGTCTTCAGGTTATTTAATAAGTGATAGACACAAATGTTTCTACTTCCTGATTATCTTGGCAGCAAATAAAAAGTTTTTCAGAGACGTAAATCATACTCGGTTCCCGTAGTCAAGTGATAAGATCATTGACTAGATAAGATCATGAACCTGGATCGCTACTAGAGGGTTGACCCAGGTTCGAGTCCTGCTTACGAATCGTTTAAGCTGAAAACTTTACCGGATGTTCTTCAGTATTTCCCAACCCATCGAATGACGTGATGATACCTTCGATAGAGGCTCAGCTATTACCGAGAGCTGTTGAAGGGACTTATAGGAATATCGTTCTGCAAATATCCGTGTTGTCTGCTGTAAAATCTTTGGTGTCAAGTTGAGAAGTGGTATGCCAAGTACATGATATTCTTTACGTGCATAATTGGGTACAAGAAACATTCAAAATATTAAATTGTTATTAACTTTCTATACGAGCCGGTAAGCTTCTGAAAATGCGAGCTAAACATCTTTAGGTAGCTGAGCTAAAAAGCCGCTCCGTTCAATAAACCCCTTCACGGGTATGCGGAAACTTAAGCAGAAAGCCGTACGGTTTGAAAAACACTCGAATGAGTAGTATAAGGGGGAATGGGTATAGTCGGGCGACCCAAAGAACACAACATGCAGGAAATAACTAATTTTTTTAGTAAACTCTTCAATATATTTTCTAGTTGTGACATATTGAATCGTACCCACAGTCGTGGTACAAACGGTAACGTCGCGCACTTCTGATCGGCAATAGGTAGGCACGCGACTTTGAATCCCGCCCCCAAAATAATCCTGACTGAAGTTTAGCAGGTTTTTCTCAGTTTCACCAGTCAAATATAGGGATGATACCTTAAATAGGGCCTTGACCGATACATTTCTCATCCTCCACAAACTCCATCCCGGTCTCATCCAAAGATGCCAGAAGGACATAAATAAATTCAATTTAAATTCAGTTGTTAATCGTTACGGTAACAGTGATCAAAACCTGAGTCCTACATAACATGTTCCGCATAGTGACAGAAAAGCGCTTTCAAATCAGGAAAGAACTGTTCCACATTCAATGCAGGTTCACAAGAACCGATTTCTGAAACAGAAAATAACTCAATTCCAATCATTTCATGTATGTGTGCAGCAGAGTAAGAAGACACGTTAACAGCTGTTCACCAAAGTGCTAACTCATACAAACACTGGACTCTCAATGAATGGAAACGTATGGTGATGTCTTAAAGTCCCGTTTTCGTTATACTCTAATGATGCGAGGCTACGAGTTCATTATAGGTTACTTGAACCAGTTTCTCCACGAACAAGTATTGCTTTTTCTTTGTGCACAATCCTTGGGATAAGGAATACATGGGAACTTCTTAATCTACAACCATAGAGCGGAAATTTTGTGTGCCTTACCCAGCAAGCATTTGGGAGTATTCTTCCGCTGAGAATGGCTAGAGAAGTCCCCAGATTTAAATCCAAAAAATGAACCTAGAAATATTTCTCGCAACGCTCTTAAAGTGATAAGACAGAAATCAGACGGATGTAAAAGAAATATCAAATGCTATCAGAATATACCAGGGAGCAGAAGAAATATCCATTTTTCAAATTTATTTAAATGCGTTAATATTCATTTGCAAAATGTTTCTAGGTTACGCAAAATCAAACAATTTTTCAAATTGCAATACGTTTATTCAGACGTGGTAAGTTGCAAATTGGCTTCAATACAAATCAGTTTTGATTTAAATATACATTTGATTGAAATTTCAAAATACCGATAGCGTACATCTCATTAATAAGTACCATGAAATTCTCCATTTGCACTCTAAACGTAGATAGGAAGTAAGCTTTCCTAAAAATCTTTGAAACCTTGAAAGTATTCAGTTGTACATACCAGAGCCAAATTTAAAACTTAAAATAACATTTCGGTTTAAGTAAATATTTGCTACTTACATCACGGTTTGCACGCTCGCTTTTTGTGTGCGAGGTCCTGGGTTCCAAATCTTGTTAGAAGCGAACTCTATTGGATTGAGTCCACTTTATCGAAAACTTGCCATTTGAAGCTCGGAAGTTCGTTAAAGACTTTTAAGAACAATTCAAACGATAATTACTATCAAGAATCTTTGTTACAACTCAAAACTTTTTGCAGCTGCCCACATAGCACAAGATATCCTAGGGACACCGCATTTATATCTTCAATACGCATAAAATGTCTCGTAAGTAGAAGGATATCTCTATCATATGCTTCTCAGAATTCTAGAAGGATATTTTAGCCTCAAATGTCCGGAATATCCCTAGAATATTCTGAGAATATCTCTAAATAACAAGCATCTTACACACAGGCTATATCGACCAGAAGATAAAACAGGCCAATAACGTCATGAGATGCGAGATTTTTCCATGAATGATACTTCAGTCGATAGAATGAAGACTGAAAAAGAAATCTCACAAATTATGATCATATTGATCTGTTTCTTTGCACCATGATCGATATAGCCCCTTGAACGAAGTAGACTCGGGCTACCCTATATTCTACCGAGGACTGTGCTCAGCATATCCACTGATCTCGGACATGTCCGTTCAATGCTCTACGTGCATACCAAGAATATCCGGAGATGTCCGAGGAATATTCTCAAGTAGGCCTATCCACGGGAATATTTGTAGCAAATTCGCTAGAATATAAAAGTGCTGCTCACGTAAACACAATCTGAATGTAGGCCTAAATCTTTTGTTTCCCATCAGTTTATTCCACTATTTATAGGCCAAATATTACTCAGACAGTACTCTAACCCCCCCCCCCCACACACACACTTCATCAACGATTTCACTTATTTCATCCTTGATCAAATTATAATTGCATTTGATAGGAAGATTTGAAGTAAATTTTTACATTGGTTTCGTAGCAGTGCTTCTGAATCTTAGCTATAATTAATAATTGTGGGTTGTAGTCCATACACAAGGCTGCAACAACCTTCAACGAAGCCGTGAAGAAAATTAAGAGACAAAATGTCACCATTGTATTTGTATTCGAACTTAGTAGAGACGAGAAGAGACATCTTTTTTGCCACACAACGCAAAGAAGACTACATAAAGGTAAATGAGATAGGAAATATGTGTGATTTGCAACTCTTGAAACAAACAGTCTGTACATTTTATGAGAACAAATTTAGTTAGTTTGATATGTGAAAATCAAACCTGAACAGCCTGCAACAACTGTCGTGGGTTAATGTGAAGCAACAGCCCAAGTGGAAAAATTTGGAACAGAGTTGGACATTGTTAGACAACATTTTACAGTTTATATCACTCGACAATATGTTAAACGACCTGTGCTTACTTAATTCTCACCTCACTGACAATCTCTTCGCACAGTGGGCTGAACTTAAAACTAACTACAGAACAGAAATGATTAGCGATTCTCAAGGTCCTAAATCAGCGAGAGATACCCGTTCCAAACTTAGAGAAAATATGTGAATTCGTGCAGTCACTTCCTGAGGTAATCGTTTCCAATAACATCAAGGGATCAGAAACGCCATCATTGACAATTGAAGGTGTTAATGGTGAAATGAACGATTCCGAATCGTGTTCTGAAATGTATGAAAAATTTAAATGAGCCGGATCCGGACCCCCCCTCCCCGAAATTCAGATCTTTTCTGAAATTTGTATATAATTTTTTGGCAAAATTACATGCGTTTTACGTAAATTTCACCCAGACAGACCTCGGACCCCCCCAACCAACTTCTGGGTACATGCCTGTTTTCAGTAATTAAGTTCCTACTGATTATAAAATTCTAAAGTTGTGGATATGTTCACCGGTTTGATAATAAGATAGCTAATTTTCTTTTGTAAACCAGTGTGTTCTCATTTTAAATTGAATGAGAATGTTATTTCTAAGAAAATTGTTTCTCAATGCATAGATAAGAATTTTTCCCTCCATTTTAAGAGAAATTGTTTTTTACTGTGTGGTTTCTGCTCCTTTGTATCTAAACAAAATTCCAATACTGCTAAAAGAGAGTATTTGGTTATTCATGATCATTATAGACGTATAACTTGACGTTGTGACATTTTAAACAACAATGCATTGATTGTGACGTAGCCATTGTAACCGTACTTCGAAATTCTCTTCCAAATTAAGCTTTCAAATTTTCGAAACTTTGTTTTTTCTTTTAGAAAAGCGTCTCTAATGTAAGTTTGATCTAAGTAGCTTTTCAAAAATTCTTTAGGATAGAACTTTCCAGCAAAAAGTTATAACTCGAAAGCCTTGACAGAAAGAAAAAAGAATAATAATACATTGAACACATGCAATTCTGTGATAAACTCCACCAATCAATCATAGTCGCTAATAATTTAAAAGTGTCATGGAAAAAAGTCAGTTTAGTCACGTGTCTCATAGCATTGTTCTTTTCTATATGAATTTTATCTTCGTTAAAACAGTTCACTACATCCCTTCTTCAACGCCTTCTTTGGTGAATGTCTACGGGGGGAAAAAATGGTAAATTTAATTACTATGATGTCACGTTCGTGTTATGGTGTTAAAAAGTCTTTTCCGTAGCGAGAGTGAATCCAGGTTAGACACGCAACAAAGACAATGCGGTTATTTCAGCTTCCAGTGCTTTTTAAAATGTAATTTTCTTTTAGTTCTACGTAATTTTCTCTCACATGTACACTCACACACATGTAAGATTTGATTCAATTTCAAGTGTTTGTCCCACTGTCTATTATTAACATGACAACTATGGTTGCTGCTTGTTGACATGTTATTGAAGAAATTCCGCGAAATATCGCGCTAAGGAATTCTTAAAGCTATTTTCTAATTAGTTCGTTCAATACTGTTTTATGTATTTCGTTTTCATTTACGGAATTCGTAAGAGAAATCGAACGTTGAAAGCGTGTTGGCTTCACATTGTTGAGCTTATCGGTTCTTAGTTCAGTTGTGTCTATCTAACAAAGGTGTCGCTCCTCCAAATTCCCAAGCAACCTCATCCCCCAGCCTTAATATTTTTCCGGTAAAAGCTTGATGGAAACCCAACGAAACTCTAATTTCGGTTTTACATTCCCACCCCCTGACAGAATCCCTAGTTTATTCTCTTGAAAAAAAAAAATATTGCTTTATGACGTTATATGCTAGCGTTCTTCCCTCTCCCATACAAGAAATACTCCCTTATAATTTTACTTTGCCTATCTATCTTTGTAACAGGCTAATGCTACAACCAAAAAACGGAAAACGAAAATTAACTTCTGATTTGCGTTCGTAGACCCGATTTATCTGGCCGTTTTTTTCTTTACCTCTTCTTGCGTCTATTTTATACGTCACGCACTCAGTGCTTATTGCACGCTAGCGTCGAAACGAAATTAATAACAGTAACTAACCTTAAAGTTGGGTTCAGCGTCTAATATATACCTCGTCGGTTTCAACATTTAACGCACTCTAGCCCTAAACAAAAATAGTTGTAAAGAAACTGACTTCAGATTACGATATCACTGACCTCCATTCATATTACGTACCAACTACTACATTATTAGAATTTTGTACTAACTGCCACGATATTCTTATCGCGAATTTATCTTACGTTATCAGCGTGCTCATTGTCACTCATCTGACGTAAGCAGCCCAGGGTTGCCAGACGAACAGAATTTTACGGTAATGTCCACGCAAAAAGTTGTTAGTCAAATTCATTAATATGGAAAACAATAATAATACCGTCTTTATTGGGCCAAGCGTGTCTTCTTTACAGTATAGCCTTGTAAAAATCACACAACGCTAAGAAATGGTTACGAAGTTTAAGAGAGAAAAGCATGACACGTAAAAGTACAAAGCTTAAGCTTGACGCAACCTATTACGTTGAAATCTATGACCAAAACATTTTTCAGAAAAAAATTATTTGTGTTTAGAGGTAAAGGACATTTTCTCATGTCTCATTTGAAGACTAAAAATGTACAAGAAGGTGAAATTTGTGCGCCCAGAAGCACCAGAAAAAAGTAAAAATTATGACATCACATTACATTTGATTTATTCTCCAAGGGCTCCGATATGAACTTCAGTCTTCCGATATGAAGACCATCAGTTAAATTATCCACAGAATTATAAAATCTCTCTCGATAGACCAAATTTAATCTATGCCAAAACACTACATTCAATGGACCCTCTGCGGGACTTGCACCAATGATCACGAGCTCAGAAAACGAGCGTGCTGCCCTCTCGGTAAACCAATTGTCTCCATCTAATATTCAAAATCGTCGGTGTATACCAGCATTAAATAATGTGAATGGTTTATCATTGGAAAACCATTAACGTTTCAACAAAATGTGCGCAGAATTCAAGAAACGAGATAACAACATACTCTCAGAAGTCCTTCCCTTTTTTCTAAGGGCTTGGTTCTAATCAGTATACGTTTCAAGTATAAATTGATTTTTTTTTAATTCTATATAGCCGCAAAGAACATGAGAAAGAGAAGAAGAAAAAAAACATCGTCAGAATAATGGTGGAAACGTTGCCTAAAGGCGAAAGGATTGGTATAAAAACTCAAGGAAGCGAACGATATGAGAAAGCGACTGTTTTTAAAGAAAAAAGAAACCTTAGGTGGGAGGAAGTTCTTTTTTAAAAAAAAAAAAGAGAGAAGAAGGTAAAAAGAGGAAGACAACAAGAGCAGAGAAGACGCTGGAAGGTCGGAAATGCAGGTACCGGTACGTTAGAGAGCGAAGACTAAGAAAAAAAAAGAGACAGAACCACCCAACGGAGTGAAAACGCAGTAGCTAGCTAAAGTTAAAGCGAATAGATTGAAAAATGACTGTGTAGTGGTTGACTGTGTTTGATGTGGGAGCGTTTTACAAGATTTTTTTTTTGTAAAGCCCGCAAACTTTATTGGAAAAATCATTTCGATTCTATTATTAAGTTACAGCCCAATTTAAGGAGAAGTTAAAGATAAAAAAAAAACTAATTTGAGTGGTAGATTCCAGGTTTTAGTAGTGAGTATTATAATATGTGTGTGGCTGACGTTTAATCAGTCCAGATAATTTGTGTTACATCAAGTGGAATAGTTTCGAATCAGTATAATGGAATGTGTCGGTTTCAGGTTTCACTATTATATTAGCCTAAGAGTATATAAACTTTTGCAGTAATGAAAAACACACACACACAAAAAAAAAACAGCACAATTTGTTTGAGACGTTATTTTATTTAATTCATGACAAGTGACATCGCTTTAGGATAGGAATGCCGAAACGTGGTGGTTTAGAAGAAGCAGACGTGCCGTATATAATGGAGAGAATTTAGGTTCGAATTCTTTAGTCGGACATCTTCACAGAGTGTTTCTCCTGTTACACTAGGCAAATGCTGGGAGGCAACCTTGAATATAGACCAGAGTTCTTATTTATGTCTTACTTGGATCATGGCTTACACGCTGTTATTCATCAATATACAATCTCTCCTACTAGAACAACTATTACTCAGATAGCAACGGTAACTTATCACACAATTGCAGCAAAATTATTCAGAAGCTCTCGTAAAATTGCTAACTTGCTATCTGGGCACGAGAACACGTCAGTGCTTTCGCACTAAAAGAAACATTGCGAACTCCAAATCCAGGATGTTCTAATAGAGGATATGCGATTTCACCAAGAACGTGAAGCCAAACGTCACAGCTTAGTCCCGTCCAGTTCGTTCACTTACTCCAATCAAAAAACATTGTTTCCGGCTAACAAAGATGGCAGCAAGCTCTGTAGTTGTCTGCTAGCCAACCAGGTACGTCGCCAAAGTCTATGCTCAGTTGTTTTCTGGTTTTATTCTTTCGCTGGGCATGAGATAGCTAAAAGTATATCCTATATAAAAACATCCTTGTTCCAAATATATCGTTAAAAAAATTCAAGGATACAAATTTGCGAGACACGATTGTCCAAGACTTTCGTAGAGGTCATGGAGGAACGGCCATCGGCTGCTACAACAGTATACCAAACGGCGAAGAAGTGAATCTCAGTGCTTTGCCAAATTAACACTCATAATGTGTTATGAGATGAGCTTTTATTACAAAAACTATGAACCGAAAATAAGTCTTACAATTGACCGAGCGCCAGGCATGGAAGCACTGAAGAAAAGTGTCCAGTGTTCTTGTCGATATTTGAACCCGGATCTCCCAACTCAAAGGCAGACGCACTGCCGCCTAAGCCACATCGATCCCATGCATGCTAAAAGTGTGAGAAAATAGCCTATTATGCGGAAGCAAATGTATTTCTCTGAATAAAATATTTCCTGAGTATCTTGTTTTTTCTAACATTTCACTTTTTCACTAATAATAATAACGTATCTATTTGTTTTTATATTATGTTGAATTTTTCTTAACTTTGTGAGAAGAGTTAGGTGATACAGCAGTCAGCAGCCTCTGGTTGAATCAATCCCTCTCAGTAGAGAGTTATTATTATTATTACAGGAAATAAATTATATAGCATTGTTATTCAACTCAATGAGTATCTTAAATTATTCAAATCAATTTCCACTCCTATCTAGGATTAACTGGGTAAGGTACCTAAAAATGTACCTTAGGTACTCTGATCAGTACCTGTACCTGTACCTAGGTACATTCAGCAACCGGTACCTAATACCTGTACCTAGGTACATTCACCAACAGGTACCTAATACCTGTACCTAGGTACATTCACCAACAGGTACCTAATACCTGTACCTAGGTACAATTTAATATCAGTACTTAGTACCTGTACCTAGGTACAAATGAAGAGTACCTAATTCAACACTGTTAGTAGGCCTAAAACCTGAAACTAAAATCTGTACAAATACGCACTATAAATCGAAAAAGGGCACATTTTTATCCATACATTGTTTTATAGCATGGTTCAGTACCGTACCAAAGCTGTGCATTTTTAAAAACTACTTTTTCTTATTTGCTTTTCAGCTTTGCTTTCAGTCAGTTTTTTTCTTCTCCTGCTATTTGATCCTGCTAGTTTGACCTCTTTCTTCCTTATTCCTGTTTCCTAAGTACTTTTATATATTTTTTAGTCTTCTCCCGTCTTCCGGCTATGTGTCCTATCCATTTCCCGTTTAGTTTCCTTGATAGATGTTATAGAGTCAGTTGATCTGAGACTTTCATTCTGGAATCATTTTTTTTTCTCCCTGGAATTCTACACTCTTTCTATTTTAAACTTTGATTCTTCATTCCTCCTTCTAGACAAGAATTTTTCTCACTATCAAATGTTAATTTCCTTAACACAGAGTCTCTGGTAATGAATAATAATAATAAAAACTGTACAAAACAATAAGTCGTTGCAGTGACCGGGAATCAAATCCGTTTCTTCCAGTTATCGCTTATGTAGTTCAATTAGTAGAGCATTCGACCGTCATCTCAGAGACCCGTTGGTTCGATTCCCGGTTTACTGAAACTACCAAATCCTCAAAACTTTCTGTCTTGAATGTAGCTGTTACGTTACTTGTTTTAACGTTCAGATAAATATGAAAAGAAAAAAAAGACTTTACTTACAATTTAAATAAACGCGAAAGAAATGTAAAAAAAATAAATATATGTGCTTCCTGGCCTTTTCCTAAACAACACAACGAAATGTACATAAATTGTGCATGTCTGATGATACATATTTTTCAGAAAAAAAATAAATGAAATACTAAGAACCAGAGCGAAGGTAGCAAAAGTAAAGAATCCTCCTGGAGGTAGAGTAGCTACAGGAGGCAGTTTTCCCTGTCCTAAAACCCTCGCGTTTTTGCTTCCAGTACAAAGAGAAATGCATGGAATGTCTTTCGTGCGTCCTTTGGAACACAGTTGGTCGTTGATAGAGAATTCTCAGAACTCAGAGACGCTATGCTACAATTTACATATTTTCATGTTTATCAAAGTATATATTCTCCCTCTTAAGCTTACCGAAAGCGGCTTCTTCCATCCATTTCTTAGGTTTCCCTTCTAGTCTGTAATTTAAGTACACATATATTAAAATTTACTTCTGCAATATGTTAACTATTAGGGTGCACAGAACTTTCGTTATTTACACCAAAGGAAAAAGTACAAAGTTAATTATTTCTCGAATTCTTTTTATAGGGTTTAAAAGACTTAAATTTTTTAAACTATTTTCGAACTGCGAAATATCCAAGCATCTTACTATTGCTTCATTGATGATTCCCATTTTCAGTTATTGTGATGAATTAATTGTCAATTTTGATCGTCAAATTTCCTTTGGAATACTCTTTTGAATTTTCATCCATAATATTTAGTTAGCCATAAATATATCTTTCCGAAAGGACCATAGGTGAACAGTTTCTGCACTAAACAGTAAATCGTTGGGTTTCGTACGACTACGTGTTTGGGGGATTTTTGTTTTCCTTACTTGCATTGTAGATGACTTTTATTTTATGTGTAAATTATAAAATATATGTAAAAGATTGTAAAATAAGGTAGAAAAGAGGTATTTACATATCAGAATTCAGACAGGCGTACAAGAACTTGAAAATCACAAACACAAAAAAACTGATGAAACATTTTGCCGGAGGCGTGTTCACATAATAGAAGAAAAGCACAGAGAGGACTGGTGCTAGTGAACGGCCATGTTGCTAACTGAAACCAGGTCATAGAGTGACCAGGTTATGGAGTCGAGAAGGATAACTAAAGGAGCCGGAGAATGCAGCAAATGGCAAAGGGAGTGTGGAGTTAACTAGGGCTTCCTAAAGGAAAATTGTTATTTCCCCTTCCCCTTATTCTTTGCTTACTTCTTCCTTTAAGAAGCTTCTTATTCAGTCCTAGTTACCTACACAGAACCTTCGCAATTTTGCGTTCTTTCCGTTCTCTTTATTTATTTTCTCGTCACCATAGCGTAGCCACTTTGTTGCCTAGCTTCAGTTGACAACATGGTCGCACCAGTCCTCTCCCGTCTCCTTTCCTTTCCTTTTACATCACCATCAATTTTCACCATATCTATTTTGTGTATTCCTTAAAAATAAATATGTATCAAGCTTGATATTGCTAATTTTAAATCAGATGTCAGTTTATCTCTATAACCGCTATTATCGAGCATGAAGCTTTCAATTGAGAGAAGCTAACCCAATGTATAGAACATCTCAGTAGGGCTGTGTGATATCGAACGTCAATGCCACTGAGAAGTCGAAAAGCAAACGATATATCGAAATATCGTATAGAAAAATCGTCGGAAAAGTGAATATCGTTAATATCAAAATATCGCTGGAAAGCGAATAACAACAGAAGCGAAAAATCGTACGAAATCGATTATCGATCAAATTAAAAATCGTTTAGTATCGATAGTTGTCATATCGAGCTTTTCGATATCGATATTTTGATTTTTCCAAAATATCGTTTGATCGATTAAAAATCTGACAGCCGTACTTACTAGTTGTAGAGTCACCAGTTTTGATATATCCATTTTTTGGGGTATCCATATATCGATTTTTGAATATATCGATCAATGAATTGAACAATCAGACAGCCCCTATCTACTAGTTACAGTGACACTAGATTGATATGACTGCGTAAATCAAGGTCAGTGGACTCAAATTTGAAATCGGTTTATGTCTATCTGCTCTCGTTGAGGCATTAGCCTGCATTACAGATAAACAAGCAGACCAACAAATTAAAATTTTAAATAATTTAATTTTTGGAGGGGGTCAAGTGTCTCTTATAAGCGTATGTTCCAGTAGTTCTCACCAGTGGCTGCTCGTGACACAAATAACAGGTGAAGTACTACCAAAATCCATGAACACGTTCTTACTATCCATGTTCATTAACTTTTATCCTGGGATTTCTGGGCTTAGACAGGATACTGATAATGCCACTATCCGCTCTTAGATGATGTTAACTGACTTTATGGTCCATTTAATACTTATTAATACCTATTCAGTTAATGTGTATCAAAATAATAAGTGAGGTTCAACTTCACTAACTTCCCCTGATGAGCCGCCACTGGTTCTCACTGACTTGTATAGGTTATTTCGTCTTAAAATGTAGAGAAATCTTTGCTCGAAAAAGTATTGAAGCGTAAGCTTCCATAGCTGCACATCGAAGAGGTTTCATCTCTTCACATCAGTGACGAAGAATTCTCTCTCTCTTTCTACCATTTTTCTTTCTTGAAAATGTTCTCTTTCCTTCCTCCTTGCACTTCTTCACAGCCAGCCTGTCAATAAAAGAGGTTAATTGGCATCAAAGACTTGAGTCTAAGTGGGCGTAAGCGACGAAACGCTGCGGGTGAATGGAGGAATGTAGGTCTGCAATATTGAAGATAAGTGTTGATGAGCAGTTTTCGCGCACAGTGGTTTTTCATCCAATTAAGTCAGATAGCTCTCACATCAGTTTAGCGTAATATTCATTTAAATGCTTTTAAAATTATCCTTATATGTGGATATATTTGTATTTTTCTCTGTAATCGTCTATCTCACATCTTCAGTTATTACAATGTAGCTTTTCTTCTCCTCGTTGAGAAACGAAAAGTATTATTTAGTAGCTCTCCAAGTCCCAAGTCCAAATTGTTCTTGACGTTTTGTTGATTTTTGAAGTTTCGGAAATAATTCCATGTCTTCATCCTTATTTGTATTTCTTGGCTGTTTGGGTTCTTTTCTTTTCCTTACAAGGGCAGTGCTGCGCCTGTCGCAGCACTGTGGGGTAGCTCTCGAGTAACACTTGACATTAAATTCCAGTAAATTAGATCTTTTCTAGATATTTGCATTCAAATTCCAGCGAAACCTACAATGATAATTTCTTTATATTCTTGAATACACAATAATTTAACTTCATTGGAAGTGTGTGAATTTTTTTTTATTAATTAGGAATCAAGGATTACAAAAAATATTAGCATATTGCAAGAATTACTTATAACCAAGGATCTATTAATATATAACGGTAATGTTGAATTACTAGAACAGTCAGAAATCTCTTATTTATTTATTTAACACGAATTGTAAAATTTTAATGAGGAAACGTGATTAATCATAATCAATCCCATGAGAAATCATGAGAAGTAGACTAATCCATAACCAAATTCCCAAAGATAAGCCTCCGTGCAAGTTTAAGTGGGCACACCAAAAAAATCTTCCCCATTGTACTGGCATACAGCCTAACTCATATCTCAAAAAAACAACGTCGCTTGTAAATCCAAATTCATGGAAATTCATGAGAAGAGAAGTAGGCAAGATATCTATTTAAGGTGCCATTCCTGCTGTCGTTTGATAAAAGTGAAAGAAAAAATAGTTTCCAAAGTTGAAATGGAGGCAACTTCCGATTTTTTCTGTACATCAAGCCTCTGTAGGTACAGATAAATTCATATAAAAGAGTGAAAAGTATGTGACTGGACCGGGGATCGAACCCAGGACCTTTAGGTTACCGTCCCAATGCGCTACCAACTGCGCCACCCCGTCGATTCGCTTCCCAGAGAGAACATCGACATCATGAGTGGAAGATATGTGGGTGGGAAGCGGGTCGACTGGATGGCGCAGTTGGTAGCGCATTGGGACGGTAACTCAAAGGTCCCGGGTTCGATCCTCGGTCCAGTCATATATTTTTCACTCTTTAATATCAAGAAAATCGTTGTTGAAAATAAGAGTGAAAACCGCCATCTGCAGTGACAAGGGAAAACACCGTTTACCGGGTCATATGCAGGTAACACTGATCATTGAAGGTTTTGTCAATCAACACGAGCCTGTAAATACAAGTACTCCATATTCCAATCACATCCTAACCTTTCCATCAGACACAGCTTTCAATTGTTCCATCCGGAGAGGGCTGCTGTCTTTCAATTACCTTTAGTTAGGAAGGTTTACCTCACTACCACTGACAAAGAATCAACAGTCCCAGTTTCTCGAAATTTGGGTATTAGGTATGCTACACTGCTATGTCAAATTAGCAGATTTCTGATACATGCGGCTGTGATACCGCAGCTAATTCCTCAGCCACTCAGATCACATCAATCCTCTTCTCTTTAGTCAAAGCCATTTACACCTAAAACATACAACGGTAATTTTAACTTTTTTGTGGTAATTATGCTTTTAACCCACAAAATAAATTTAAAATCTCATTAGCAAAATGCATTTCTAAAGAAAGAATCTCTTTTTTGATAACATACTCTCCATTTTTTTTTAATGTTCGAAGATGGCGGCCATGTTCCGGAAATATAAGGTACTCAGTGTATGCTGAGGCTTTTGAATTACCCTGTAGACTATATTTTCTCACTGTTGTCAAAGCAAATCTAGATCAACATTGACTGTATTAAAACAGGCATGCTTTTTT
Source organism: Lepisma saccharinum (assembly GCA_022664845.1). Lineage (NCBI taxonomy): Eukaryota > Metazoa > Arthropoda > Insecta > Zygentoma > Lepismatidae > Lepisma > Lepisma saccharinum. The sequence goes on from JAGDQP010003415.1 coordinate 85,014, forward strand.
CTTAACTTAAAATGGTGAAGTAACGTTTCTTTTATAACAATTTCCATTATTGTTCAGGACAAAAGTTGAACTAATACAATTTTCATTTTCGTAACCATTTACTTTCTTTATTTAGTTACAATTCCACGTTTTAAAAGTAGCGCTACGCCTCTGACAGTGAGCAAACAAGAAAGTCAAACTGGAATATGAGCTTTCAGAAGCCCTAACCAAATTCCATTATCTTTGTCAACAATAGAATTACAGGGAATTTGTCCAGTGTTATACAAGTGGTGACAGTTGTGACTTGAATTCAGTCAAGTGATGTAAATTTGTGTACCATTTATAACAAGGGTGGTCTCTGGGGCACTTCTAGTTTCTGAAGGGACTCTCACTTAGTAATTTGTAGTCAAAACACATCAGAATTTCATGAAGAGCCTTGAAATATAAATTTCTCTAATAAGTGGAAGTAACATGAGGGTGGTGGAAGAGAATTCATTTGTTGACCGGAAGAGAAGTTTCCGACCAGTGTTCTCGAAGAGATTTCATTTTTTGTGTTTGTATTTTGGATCTCTCTCTCTCTCTCTCTCTCTCTCTCTCTCT
>JAGDQP010003416.1:0-50563 GCA_022664845.1 Lepisma saccharinum
TCCTTGGTGACAGCATGTAACAGGAACAAAGGAACTTGGCGCGAGGTGGCAAGGTTTATGATCCTCAAGCTATAAGGGTGGTGGGGATCCTAAAGCCCACTACGTCCACCGGCACCAACCCTAAGGCTGTTGCCAACTCGCGCCAAGTTCCTTTGTTACTGTTACATGCTGTCACCAAGGAACTTGGCTCATCCGTCTCCCATTTCACACCTTTTTAGGGCTAAAGAACTTGGCTCCACTTTTTGGACCTCTGGTGTTTTTTTTTCGGATTCATTTGAACAGACGGAGAGCGGATCACAACTATTAGAAGAAATATCACAACTGATGTAAACCATTTTTCCATTTATTCCTGTACAGGTGACTCTCCTTTGGATGCTGAAATATTTTAAAGAGAAAATGTTTGTTTCTTACCTACTTTAAGAATTTAAATATTTTTTTAGTTGTTGATGAAACATCGTGCATTTTTTATTTCTTTTATTGTTGTTATTTTGTTTGAAACAAGGCTCAGAAAGGACTCTGTTTTTAATTAGAATTTCTTTGAGATACCTTTTCATAGATCACTATATGATAAACGGAAGAAGAAAAAGATTCTTCACTCAGTACAGTTATGTAAAGGAAGTTATTTTGAAATTGTAGCTTTTTATTTTTTTTTAACATTCAGAAAAAGATAAAAGAGCAGAATTCAATTAACCAAACACGAAAGAAATGCGAAATAAATAATAAAATATTTTTGTCAGTAGAAACGTTTTGAGGGGAGGGAAACGTAACGAAATATTTAGTGATTTTAAAAGTCCAGAAAAAATATTAATTACATATTTCAAGTGCAATTCATTTGAAGATTTTTCTATTGATGAAAGGGAATGTTTGAAAACTCGTATAGATATTATCAGTTCATAGCTGTAATTTTACTATGAATGCAAAAATATTGTGCACATTTCTATACTACGGTCGATTATCAATCATTTCCCCCCCTTCCTCTTATACTGTAGCAAACGAGAAATAGTTCTTCCCCACTTTGGTTTCCGCAAATAATTTAAAACAAATATCGATTAATCTGTAATAACCATATTTCAATAAATAACTCGAACATATTAGTTTCTGCACGAGATGATGAAGGAATACACATTCTAAATATTTTATGATTGATTTTATTAATTTCTCGTCTCATGTTATGTGGCTGAGCTGACAAAAATGTTATTTTGAAAATCACGTCTACAGTAATTTAAAAAAAATATGTTTCGTATTTTGAAGAACTTTTTTTTCATAACATTTTTGTTACAAAAATGAGTTCTTTCAAAACAAATTATAACATATTACTTTTTTATTATTGTTTCGGAGTAAATCATTCAATTTCCTGTCCATATCCTCTAGTTGTGTACATTCTAATTTGCCTGTTGGATTTAATTAAAGTAAACACACCAGCTTGAAAATATTTTATGTTAGAACACGTTCACCAAGATTTTAGTGAATGAAATTTAGTGTGATTTATTTTCTTACCCAAGCTCTGAATATTAAATAATGAGGAGTAGAATGCATTGCTAGGGAACAGAAAAACGAAGCGTGTGGAAGAAAGCAAATTTTAAAAAAAAGAACTGCAAAAGACAAAAAAAATCTAATCTCGTAACGTTGCTGCTGCAGAACAGATCAAAGAACATGAACAGAAATATGGTTAAGAACTTGTTTGGTACATGAAAACGTCTTAATTCCAAATATAATTTATTTTTATTACTTTTCTGCTAACGAAACAAAGTAAAGATTGAAGTATTCCTCCTTGTAGAAATCTTTTATTAAAAATTTGAGATTTCCATTCCTTTAGCATTAGAGTTCGTCACGTCTTACGCTTCTTACAATCTTCGAATAAAAGAGCTGCGATCAGATCATTAATCGACGGTAGTATATCTTTATTTGCCGAGAAAAACTGTGGATAAATTGGGTCAGGATGGATTTGTGAGTAGATCTGGAATACGCACAGTCTTTCTAGTACGTATCTGAAATTAGCGATTATAGCTACTAGACCACGCAGGCCTGTTCCCCTCCTGTTCGTAAATCGCGTGAGAAATTCAATGAAGCGTCGATTTTCCGAGCTTTCTTGAAGCTACTATACTAGCAATCGCCTGTTGTAACCGGAACGAAACGTACGCGTTAAGGTGCCCCTCAGAATGACGTAATTTAGTTGTCGATGAAACATCTTACAACGTTGGAAAAATAACAATGGTGCAGTTATCCAGACATCCTTTCTGGACATCCAGAAAATTTTTCCAAGGGGTTCAAACGGTGCCCACCCAGCACCCAGCATCGTGATGCGGTTGAGGAGCTGCTGTGAACAAAAGACAGTGCCGATCACAGTTAAGAGCATCGGCTCTCCTCTCCAAACACGTCTGGTTACCGTGGGAGCAATATATCAAATCCTCCCTCCGGGAGAGGCATCATCCAGTAGTGGGTTGAATATGGCTGTGAATTATTATTATGAATTATGTTTATATACATAAAGTGTGTGTGATTATAATGTAAAGTTACATACTTAATGTGCTATCAGCTTACCAGGAATAAAGTAATGGAATATAACACACTTGAATAGCCATCAAATAATCAGAAACAAATATCATAAAAAAATATTTATAATGTGTAGTTGGCAGCACCGGTTTAGACTAATAGTTGTCAACACTGCATCCAGAGCAAGCCTGCGTGATGTAATACCAAAATTGTTTGAATGGGGAACGATATTGATAACTTACAGGTTGGAATGTAACATTTAGAGAATTCTGTGAATAGGCCCTTACTACTACCAGGGGGGGAGCTACGAGGCCCTCAACGCATTATTTAATTAAAATTGGCACAAGAGGAACATTAAAAATAAAGCAAGTACGTTGAAACACCAGACAATATCATTTTTTCTCAGATTTTTTGTCAAATTGGAAATGTTAAAAAAATAATAATAATTTGTGGGCCTAGAAGCACCTCTCCCCTCCCCGCCTTGGTAATGCTAGGGTTAAACCTGCAAATGGAATTTACTTCTAATGGATTGTTTTTCTTTGTGCATGATCATTTGATAGTAAACCCTTTTAAAAGCCAACAGATGGCACTCTTATTCCGCTTTGGCTAAAAATGAACAAGTACGCTATTTTCCCATTGATCTTCAAGTCTCTAACCTGTTATATACCATTAATTAAGTAAACTGGACAATATTTGCAACAAATGTAAGTTCGTCCGTACAACATTCTGTTGAGGATTTATTTTTCTATTATGCCAGAATTCTTGGTACATAGATTTTGATATAAGTGTATTATTCATCAAATCGTTATGAATAGTAAATTTTGATGTATGTTTGTTATACGGGCAAAATGTATTAACGCTAATATAATGATATTGGAACATCAAGCTATAACCAAGAAAAAGATTTTGTATACACAAAATAATGTACTGTATTGCTCGATGAAATAACAACGACCGTCTGTGTAACTGTACAATCTCTAAATTTATGCCTCGTTGTGCCTTTACATTTTGTAACGCTGTTCTATCCAGTTCAGTCGTTGAACTCACTAAAAAAATTGTGAACTTAAGAGTACTAGTCACTGACTTTATGAAAATCGGTAAATCCACAAATGATACAATATGAAAAATTAACATAAATTCAATATATTAGCGTAAAGGTAACATCGTGAATAGCAAGATATGAGAAAAGCAAGTACTTTACCTCCCATGTACTAATTTAAGAAATATATAATATATTACAATTAGTGTTTAGTTTTCTTGTAAACTTCTCAATCACTGTACACTTTTTATAAAAAACGTATGCCAGTGATATTAAAGTAAGGAACATTCTTGTCTTCATGTTTTTCTCCATTACCGAATTGTTTTCCTTTACCATTATAGTTGAAAATTGAGAAAATTTATGAATAGTATAATATACACCCTTAAATCCTCAGTTGTATAAAGTTCACAATTTATGGCGTTCGAAGGTGCTTACAATTCTAACTATTTCGTACAACAATCAATAAGCTCTAAAGATGACTTGAAACCTCAAAACATCGAGTAGATGTATTTGAATTTGAAGCTTTGCAGCTCGCCTCTTATCAAACTACGTCTCGCCAAAACCGAATTGGAATTTTATCTTACTTATTACATTTTATGCAGCAAGTAAACTAAGTTACCCAACAGAAAACACTGACCATAACTAGAATATTCCCCACTTTTGAGCTTTCGCAATTTGAGATCTTGTCTTTATAATATATATTTTCTTAACAACACTCATTCACAAAATGTTATTAATTATGGTTTGGTGCATTTTAGTAAATACTGATTTGAGCCTGTCTCGATTATGTCCGTGAAACGTTTTAATATCTAGAAACATCCATGCCAAGACGGGTTTTGGATCCGAAATTTCCTGAACGTTAGCCTGAAGTCTTAGACCATATGAACGTCAAGTCCGATTCCTTGAACCAATCTATCACTTCTAGTTTTCAACTTACTTGCAAATCTTCATAATTTCAGAACTGGAGTACAGAGACTGCAACTGACAGACAAGGTATAAAGTTAAGCGTCATGAAAGTTGATCATGAAAAATCTGTAAATGATATACATTTACTATGTAGAAAACATTTTGACATTCGCATTCTGTAACCGGCATAATCCATAACGATCAAACATCACTCAAACGATGCGAGCTTTACTACATGAATGGCTTATAGAATGCAAGTGCAGAGAAAATTTTGACGAACGCATTCTGCAAGAGTCACTGAATAGTAATTACTACTTAATCAGGTAACCGCTGTCCTCCTTTTGTAGGACATGCCTTACTTTTCACCTTGTCCTCCAGTCCTCCCTCCTTTTTAATATTTTGAAACATTCATCATTCTCTAGTGACCAGGTTAAAACGTTCTGAATGGGACATATTCGTACTTCTGTGATTCAAATTCTTAATTTTATTAACATTTTCGTTACCGAAATATCAAGCAAATGGCCGATCGTTTTGTAGCCACATTACATTTTCATTAAATTCCCTGCTAACACTAAAACGTACAGGTTAGAATTTCTTCTGTTCGCTAGTGTTTCTTTATCAGAATTTACATGAAACGTAGCCATACTTGTCTATCAATCTTAGCTTAGTTGTTCTACATTGGAACAAAAAAAAAAACATCCGCAGTGTTCCTCCATTTTTAACTTTACGGTCCTCCACTGAAAGAGAACGCTTTGTTAACCCCGACTTAATTAACTTCAAGACTAACTAATTCCTAAAAGCCCGCTTTCTCAAACCAGTATTCTCTTTTCCATTTAGGTGGGTTCATATTTACCTAAACCATTAATTACAAAAAAAAAGCACTATTATCCACAACCGTCTTTAAATTACCGAAAACAAAATTATCAGTCTTTAAATATTAATTTCTCTGAGTGTACCCAGTAATGATAGTCATTAAAACATTATTAGCTGTTGATCCTGTTGATGAATAGTTCTTCGTCAACCGACATTAAAGTTCCCATTGGAATGAGAAGAGTATAGAATAGCTACTCTGAGTATAGTACTCTAAATATTATACATGAACTTCGATCTTGAAACAGACCTTGGATTAATGGAAGTCAAAAACATTTCAAATACTAATTGTTTGAAATACAAATTATTAGTATTTGTACCAAAGATAGATGGCAGTCATTGTAGCTAAGATCCTACAAATATGGTACTAAGCAGTTTGTTTGGCTCTCTGTGTTTAGATATTTTCTGACATTAATTAACTTACACAGAAATACTTTTATTCGATTTATACAAAATATGAAGTTGGAATTAAACTTAAATTTCAGATCGATTAACACAAGAAGATATTTTAAATTTTACCTTAAAAAATCTTGGCTGATCGTTAAATATAAAGAGAAGTAGATGTTGATAGTTTTCGATTTTAAATATATCAATTTACAATGTAGGAAAGATTGATTCTAATTCTTGGATAAAATTATTATATCAATGAACCTTTTTGAATATTAAATAAACTACAGGGTACAAATATATTGAAAATGATCACCTAGTAACGTTATATCATCGACGAATATAAAGAATAATTTAGGACGGGTAGTGGAACTTTGATGCATATTCCATTGTATGCACAATTTTGTGGCAATGTTTTACGCAAGTTGTCTCTTAGCTTACAGGATTTCAAACAAAGATACAGATTGAATTATAACTTCCGGATTTATATTAATTTTATAAAATAAAAGCAACGATCAGCAGCATCAAATGCATTTTTCATCAAACGAGATTAACCAATAAAAGGAGGTTATTTCACGTTAGTAATACGCCTTTGTGTAACGAAATCTAATCATACTAATTCTAAACAGAACTATTTTTGTTAAATGTGCCAGGATAATGCCAAACGTTTCCGACCTGAACAACTTTTAGAGGTAGTAGAAAGAAAACGCCAACATTATTTTCGAATATAGTCACCCTTTATTTCAATCCACATTTCGCATCTTTGAATTAGCATTTGTATACTTGTAAAAAAAACAGTTCGAAATTGTATCTGCAAATGGTTCGAAACTGTTTCTTTCACCTCATTGTCGTCCGAAATTTTTCTTCCTAGAATGCTTTCCTTCGGTCTGGGCAACATGTAAAAGTCTATCGGCGCTAAATCTGGACTGTAAGGTGGATTATGAATGTCCTTGAAGTTACAGTCCACTGCTGACTTGGCAAGGAAAGCTGTATGGACAGGAGTATTATCATGCAGTAGAAGAATACCGCCACTCAGCTTGTCTCGTCTATTTTCCTTTATGGTGTCTCGGAGTTTTTGTAGAAGTGAAGCATAGTCTCTTGCATTCACGGTGGCACTTCTTTCGTTAAAGTCAACTAAGAGAATTCCCTCGCAATCCGAGAAGATTGTTGACATGATTTTCTTGGCGGAGGGAGAGACTTTCGCCTTTCTCGGCGGCTCCTCGCCTGGTTTACACCACTACATCGACTTCCATTTTGAAAGAGGTTCATAATAGAGAACCATTGTTTCATCTGCGGTAACAATGGATCCCAAAATATTTTTCTCAATATCTTGGCAGAGCTCTAAAATCTTGCGGTACCATGTCACACGTTGTTCGTTTATTAACGGAAGAGAGAAGTCCTTGCACCCATCTTGAACTAACCTTCTTCATGATAAGTTTATCATGGATAATTCTAATTACGGTTGTCATAGAAAGCCCCAATCTAGTTGAGATTTCCTTCAGCTTAAGTCGTCTATCTTCGACAAGAGAGACATTTTCTTCCGTCATCACTTCGACTGGCCGACCATCTCGAGGTTCATCTTCAACTGACTCTTTTATTAGGGGTATCTTTTACGGTCGAATATGACGGAGAGGATTCTCCGTAACAACCATCCAGTCGTACTTTGCTTGTTTGTGAAGGAAGTCGTTCTTTAGTCAGAAACTTTACCACAAAGCGATACTCAATTTTAATCAATTTAGCAACTGAGAGGGCAACAACCGATTAAAATGACGATCTCCTACGAACTCACGGAGATAGAAATTTGCAAGTGGTGAAATATACTCTCCATCGTACATGTGACGAAGAGCACATTTAAATTGTAACCTTTGTTGAATGCCAGACCAAAACTTTTTTAATTATCGTCGTACATTGAGTGTTTGAAAAGAGATTGTTATTGAGTATGTATGTTGATAATGGTTTATGTGCTAATTTTCTTTTTGAATGTGGTTGAGGGAAGAGTTGATGTACATAATTTTGTACCGAGATTGCAAACTCTACCTACAGAACAGAAATAATAACTAAATATTTTCATGGTTGGTTAATTAAATTATGTCGGATTTCTGCCAAGGGTTTCAGCAATTAAAACGGCTGTGATGAACATCGGGCGTTCCGTATTTTCAGCTTCCTTTCATTTTATTTGGAAAGCATAAAAATGAATTTCTTCATGTATTGTCGTTACGAAGCGAGCAAGTTCTAAACGTGAATAATGGACTACAACGTAAAAGTGTTTTCATTTATTCTATGTATTTATTTTGAGTGAAATTCTTAGTTAAGTAATGAAGAACAGAAAATGACGTGTAGGATAAATGTACGAGATTAACCATGTTATTGTGAAGGTTAATTTTGAGTGCTATCCTGTTCAATTACATTTTCACGAATACTTTTGAACTCTTCTTGTACATTCGTAGTAAATAATATGTCTTAATGAAATCTGTAACGCAGGCTAGCGCCTCAACAAAAGCGAGTAAAAGGAAACTGCTTTCAGATTTGAGTTCGATGACCTTGAACTATTGGACCACTTATAACCTGTTGAGTATGAAACTGGCATGTCCGTTTCATTTGGTTTAGCTTTCTCCATTTAAAGAATTCACGCTTGCTTTACTGCAGGCACTACAGAACACTGTCATTTTGTCTGTCTTAAGTTTTTATAATAAACCTATTCGTTCCTTTTTGTATTGTACTTCTTCTATATGTAGAGAGGGAACATACCCTGCAGCTACCTTGTTTCTCAAAATATCCTCATTTTCCTTGTTTTACGTGCATGTGTAAACAATTTTTGCTCTACATAATGTACTGATCTTTATGTATATAAGTTCAAGAGAACCAGACTTATGACGTAATCAGCGTCTTAGCCATTAGCACTTACGGACAAACGTTAGCGTTTTTCTCTCTCCTGTAAAAGAAGGCTATACAAGGAGAATTTCAATGCCCGCTTGTTTCATTTAAGACTAGCTGATTTGCAGCCCGTTGGTGCGGGGTGATTTATGGTAACCAGACTCTCTGGAGGACTGCGCCCCTATGGTGCAGACCAGCCCCCATAATGCACTTTTCGGGTTCAAATTACCTTGTCCAATACCCCCTACCATTATAATTTAAAGAAAATATTATCAGCATGCAAAGAAAAAAGGATAGAAACCGAACGTAAATAGTGATATAAAGGAATATAAAAGTATGATTTGGCAACAATTAAAGAAGTGTTCCGTGCAAACAGTTAAATATAAAGGTTTACTACACTCTGTTAAAAATTTTAAGAACGTGTCTTGAAATATTGAATTACTGTTTCATATTTAGAAATGTTTCCGAGTAATCCTGGAAAAACATCGAGAGATTTCCTTTGCGTTGTTGGAGAGGTTCTATTTTCCAGTTACAGTGTTATGTTCGTACATGCAGAGAAAGAGTTTTCTTATTACAAACAAACAAATCATGCTATTCTGATCAAGAATTTGTTGCCGCCATTTCGATTACGTATTTTAGTAGAATTGGGAAATAGTCTCAATAAAACTGGGATTGCGATCGCTAATTGCTAAATACATAAAGCGATTAAAACATAATGTAAGTAGTATGAGTAATTATTTTATTTTATGTTTTCGGAGGTTGGGCAGCACTTTTCCTACCCTCTATACTATTTTCAACTAGTCATTTTTTTATCATTGGTTGTTTAGTCGAGTCAGTAAAACGCTGGACTTCTAATTGAACAAATCCATGTTCTTATCCCACTACAGACTTTTTCCTTTTCTTGAAAACTGCAGTGTGGATGGTTACTCGAAATTTCCAGGCAGCTGCAATTTAGTTTTTATTAGGAATATTTTTGAAAATTTATAACGATCTAGAAACTGGTTTAATTTATCAAATAAATGATCCTAGTTTTTTAAAAAATATATACACTAATATGTGTCTATTTAAAATAACGTGACTAGAATAATGTGATGTATACGTCGTAAATTGATAATTACAGACCCATTTCCACTTCCTAGGCAAAAACTGGGTTATTCTGAAATTAAGAGGGAATTCGAGTGAAAAAATCGAAAAATGAAAAATGTCAATTAAGTTGTCTGTAATTCAAAAGAGTATGTATTCATTGAATTTTATGAAACTTATATAAACTGTCAACAGAGCTCAAGAAATATATATTTGATTCAGTAAGTTATTTAATATGGTCCTTGATCCACGGAGGTGACAAATTTGTCTATTTTGCCCAGTATAACCTCGCATATGAAAGATTTGACTATGTAGTGTTGGTTTCTGTTAAAATCTACTCTATTTGCAACGTTTGTGAAGTTAATTCAATTTTATCAATAAAATTCGAAAATTGAAAGAGGCCATGGAAGTGACTGACAATAAAGAACTATTGCATTTTACCAGGATTTAGTTCAAATAAAGCCACACTTGAAGTATAAAAAAAAAAGATCACTGTAAGCAGCGTTATGTCTCCTGGTGGATCTTACCAGAACTTCGTAACTTATTCCATGAAAGTGACAACAGACAAAGCTCAGAGAATTTTAGTAATATGATCAAATTATATTTTCATTTCAATTGTTTCTAGGAAATTAAGATTTTTTTTAAAAGAAAAAATAGTTTTGTGGTTTCAATAATTCTTACAAACCTTTCACTTGTTCAAACCGTGGTTTGAGACATTCCATGGAAGTGATATTTGCAGTATTTTAGTCACTTAAATAAATATATATTTAAAATGGTTTAGGAACAAAATCCTTTCATGACTATATACGTACACAATCGATTTTAAAAATAAGTACAATCTACTATTTTCTGGCCAAAAGAATCGAGAGACACAAATTTACCCTTTATTTCAGAATGCCCCAACTACATTTTTATGAAGTTAAATATCATATATTTGACTATAATGCACGGGCACAGCACACCCATATCGTGCACCTTCAAACATATTTCATAGTGATAAGACAACAGATGAACACGCATCATCCCGCAGCACCATTAACACCCTTTTAAAAAAGTAAGAGTAGTTCAATAAAGCCATGAAGAAACAAATTACTCTCCTAGTAATTAACATTAAGCTTCATAATCTCGTGCCCTTGATTGTCTTTGATCACCGTCATTAATAGCTATAAATCTGTTTAAGCGTGTTCAACAAGCAAGAAAATGCTAATATAATATGTGTTCTGTCAATAATGCATAGTTGTGACATCTAATGGGCGTAATCTCATTAAAAGAACTATGAGTAAAAATATGAGTTCATCCGCACAGCAACATTTCGTGCAGAAAAAATTAAATGTCTTTTAAACATTTTCAGAGTAAAGTTTAACAAAGTATTACAGTCAGACGTTTATATAGTTGAGAAACCCGGAACTGACGTTATCAGTCCTGACATCATAGTGAAAAATAATTTAACCTCACCACTAACCTGTCTTTATTTCCTCTACACTACATATCTGTAAATAGGTATAATTCTAAGATGTGTTAAGCCATTTGTTGAACGTGACTATAAAACTTGAAGCGAGGTTTTACGATGTACGAGTATAATTGAATTTAGCATGGACGTAGGTTTATAAAAATGGTGGCCTGCATGGTAATGAACGCCAGGCAAGCCTGTTAAAATGTAGAAAATGAATGTAAAGTACAAGGGAACACATAAGTGTGTCCTTTTAAAGCAGAAGAGATATGCGTAACAGAGAATCGAATATTTATTACCGACGCTCTAGCACTTACGTGCCCGAGGCAGCTGGAGGCGAACGATTTCGAAGGATATTAGCTTCACACATCCTGTTTGCCGTTGAATACATACTATGACTGTTGACATTACTTCAGGGATACGAGCCAGTTATTATCGTAAACATTTGCGGAAGTGATGTCAGAGCAGGGAGTGGGCAGTTGGTTTTAGTTATTAAACGTGGTTATGGTGTTCGCATGGTGTATAATTATTTTTAAAATAAATCTAACCATACATTATCTTACGTACTTCAGTAAAGTACGTATAATATTAAATTATGTAATATATTGAAAACGTGTTTAATGAGAAACAAATCTAACCTGACTTTTCTGCTGTGCTTCCGTGATTTAGGTAAGATTTGAATGCCACAGGAAACAATTATTTGTAAATACAAACAAGAAAATTGTATTTTAAAAGGGAAGAAAAATCTAATTCTCAGCAGAAATAGAACCCTGACTTGTCCACCAGCTATCTGGCGCTCTACGAACTATGCAGAACACCGAGCTGGAAGGCAACAGTTTCACAGCGTCCTTTATCCTTCACGTAGTTCAGAGCAGTGCTAAAATATGACACTACCTGCGGTAAGTTGGCGGAACGCCGGGAATCTTTACTACCGAGAGACACTCTTACAGTCACTGGCAGCGATTACCTGTTGGAAGTGGGGAAGGGTTAATTTAAAATGCTTGGATTGCATAACTAATAGGATATGCACAGGCACACCAAAATTATATTTTCCACTTAGTTACAAATTGACAACGTCAATGCAAATGCTGCTACATAGTAATACTTACTCTATAGAATTTGCGCTGATGCAAGAAAGAATGTACGCACTTGAAGCTACACAAAGTTGTAGCGTACAGGGTAAGAAGGTGGAAGATGTTTTTTTTTTTTAGAAAAATTAGTTTTCACTTGTAACAAGTACTACACAATGACAGCTAATGCTCAGAAAGTTTTAATACAAAAGCTACAAAAATCACCAAGTTATAACAGTTTTGAGAGTATGACATACATGGAAGCAAATGGGAGAGTTGGACTTTAAAATGCGTTTTATGAGAAATCTTCTTTCATGAACCTTCACCCTTCTTTCCCTGTACGCTTCAGTTATTTTTGCGAGTATATCTAACAAGGAACTAAATATGCAAGAATACCTAAAAATAAATAGTCGTAACTACAGCAGATTCACATTGAAGAGGATGGTAGATTTAGATAATTAAACATTTCAATAAGTATTTAAATTGGAGGCATCGTATCACTGCCATTTAGAAAGAAGTTATCCAATCATGGTGAAAGTCGTGGGATTAGCTTTGTTTATGTTTTCGGGATTTGAGCAATATATTACTGACACTTTATACTGTTGTCATCTCTAGGGTGATATGGCAGAGGTTGATATGTCAATTTTCTTACTTTTTCAGAATAGGGCTTGAAAGTTATATTGCCCGCTGAAAAATCGAGTTTGTGAAGGAAGTCTACAAGTTTGTTCGGATAATTGTTGCCTGTGGCTACAAGTTTTGATTTGCATCTTATGTTGCAAGGATTGTTTCAAAATGTCTGTTGAAAAACATGGCAGGCTCTGCCAAATTGTGATTATTCACATAGCAAATCAGCTTTATCTGGCATATCTTGTAAAACAATTGAGCAGATTTTTCTCTAACGGTACAAAACATATCTTTCAATATTTTGTTTGGAACCACACCATTTAAGCTTTCGTAATAGTAAAAACAATGTAATAAGTATTAGAAAAATACACTATTTTTGTTACGTAATTAATTCTTATTCAAAATATGAAAAATATGTAAGACTCTGAAGATTACTGTCAAATATTTTCTTTCTATAACAAATGTGAGTATTGAGACCAAACAATGTGGTATTTTTGGTCGAAACACTAAACAATGTATGACTACATTCAGGGTCATATTTAGGAGGCGGGTCACGGTGGTCCAGTTCCCTCCCAGCAAAGCAGAGTTACAGCCAAACATATTATAACTTTAGGCGTAATTATATGTAGTTAATATACATTCCCAGATACAGGTTACCCCCCGAAAGCCTATGAATTCCTCCCAAAATCAAATTCTAGGCACTTGCCTGACTACATTAAAACATAATTATGCTGAAGATTCAAGTGTACAAGATACTGGTGCAAATCTCTCATAAGATTTTATCGGGTGTTATTTTAACACAAAACACTATCTGTAGTTTATTCTTCACTTTCCGGGATGTAATTAGAATAAGCTATGTCGGGAAAACACATTCCAGAGCTATTCTAATACTATACTCATTCTGATTATTCCATCCTGATAGGTTATCTAGAAGTTTTTCGCAGTCTCACGAGTCAAATGCCTTAATGGTACCTACTAACTAGACCCTGGCCGACTATATTACAATATTCTATCTCCCACCCTGTCCTAGCCTAAGTCTAAGATGTATAAAAACGATTAATAAATTCAATTCAACTCATCCAAATTATTCAACACATTTTCCATTCCTTTTTCTCTTGCTTCAAGCATGCGTTATATAACCTATTTTTTATGAATACCTCACTGTATTCCAACAAAAATGCAATAAGTAAAAGATTATGACTTCAAAAATTATTTTCTCTGTTTCAATTTTGAATTTTTATTTATGACTTTCATGCATCTATGGCACAGGCCGGTTATTATTTCATGTGTCCTTCTTATGCCAGAAACTGGGGGAGACTCAAATTTCTTCCAACTACTCATAGTATTATATTAATGGCATATACTGCTTCCGTGCATTGCTAATATTTTCATTACGTGAAGAGTATATTTTAAAATATAACCACAGTATATTTCAAAATATATCTTACAAGCTTTTATCAGTATATATTTACTGTACCTCTCGATAGGAAAACCTGACAAGTCCCATAGAAACTAATCTTTCGAGGCTGAAAGAACATTATATTTCAAGCATATCAAGTTCTGCCAAATCAATGACACACACATTTTGACTTATCAACTTATGACAAATACGATTTAAGACATAGTCGTTGAGATTATCCGCATCAGCATTTGCAATATCATAGATATATAGAAAGCAATGTCTTACACTATGAATCTCAAAAACTCAAAAAAATAGGCATAGGGTGACTGCACCATTAAATGAAGATACTCCAGTGATTGAACACTTCCAGATATTTCCATTTCAAACAAGCTATTTGTTGGATGTGTACCCTTCCCTTTGTACTTCAGTGTTGCAGCAACCTTTGTTGTAAGTGTTTCAAGTAGCTGTGCAGTCATTAGTTCATGACGGGAACCTGCTAGTTTGTCCACAGAATCCATCTGCAGAACAGCTGTGCCAAGTGCTTCAAGTGTTTGCTTGAATTCACTAAGATAACCAATTTATGGCGTTACTTAGAATATGTTTACAGCCTTGTTCAATTATCAGTTCCCATCGGATTATGAATATTTAAAACATAGAAACTTAAAGGTACATTTTACGGCTCTCTGAAACTTGGTAAATCATTTGCTGTATTTATTATTGTTCATGCAATGGAACTGTTTGTTGCCATAAACCAGTAAATGAACACCCGTTCATTCATGGGGACATCTGCAGAATTTTACTACGTTATCCAATTAGTCTCTAACAAAGAGTACAAACAACCAATAGTGAAACTCAAGGTTATAGAATTCAAGAAAACCAGTAAATGAACAGCGTGTTTTAATGGTGTTCATTTATTGGCACAGACTACCCAGTGAATGAGCAAATTTGTTTGATTACTTTTCGTTATGTTTTTATTCTATATTTGATTTCAAACCCAATAAACCTGTATCTAAAATCTATTTTACACCGTATAAGAAACTAACAATAATTCATAATATGTATTATCTGGTTCACAGATTAGTAAATGTATATCATACTTGTAGTGATGTTCATTTACTAGGACAGAAGAACCAATCAATGAAAGGTTAAATTTTGTCATTTTAAAGATGTTTGTTTTATTTCTAAACCTTACAGTATACCATTTTAGACCTAAATGAATGTTTAACAACAACGACAGAGACAAATCACAGGATTGGGAATTGACATGGAAGTGGCATTGGGCTTACATTAAGCTACCATCCCAGCATATGCTCAGTGATTCAATTTGAATATACCTTTGTATTTATGAATCAGTTGGGATGGAGTAGGTGCCTTAATGAACCATCCCGTCAGTCTCCTGGTAAAACTGAGATAAAACCTCAATCTGGATGGTCGGCGGCTGGGTTTGAATTGCGTATTCACCCAATGTAAACCTGAAGTCCGTGACGTTATCACCTGAACCACGGGGCTAGGTATTTTCTTAGTGGGATACCTCAACCAGAATGACCGGCTCCTATTTTTATTTAAATAAATATGCCTACTGTTGTGCAACTTGCGTGTAACATCCATTTCTCTCTGTTTTAGACCTTCATAGTTTTTCTTTCTTTTCTATCAGATGCTTACAAACCACAGAGAAGGAAGCGTAAGAGCTGGTGATAGGAAGTACAAACCGTTTAAATATAGTACAGAAGATCTGCGATTAGCCGGGCTGGCATCTTCAGCATAGGCCCTGGCCGGCACCATCCCGAAGCTTCCCCTCCCCTATCCCGGCCTGAGCCTTAGATGCCTAAAAGCCTTAAACAGAATTCAATTTTATTTTAAATTGTTGTTCTTGTTCAAATAATTTCCAACAATTGCTTCACATGAGACAGTAAATAAGAAGAACGCAGCATGGCATCATGATTTATGTTGTATTAGTAGATTCTGAGTTGAAAGTTGTCGGCAGGCAGACAGAGCGGTTGTATAAAGATTCAAGGTAGTTGGTGATTAAGCCTGAAACGGATCCGCTCTATAACCTTTGCTTTAAACAATTCTTTTATTTCACTTCAAATATATTTTAAAGGATGGACTTCCGTGTTTGAAAAAAAATATTAAGAATATTAAATTTTGAATGGAATACCTATAAGCTGAAACTGTTGGTTTTCTTGAAATGCTAATATTTGGTTCAGTATCATACTCAAATCCTCGATAAAGACATTACACATGGTGTTTTTCTCCATAGCTGTATAAAGTAGTTGTGTGTTAATGGATATTTAATATTATTTTGTTGGCGTTAAGCGAGAAATTCACCAACAAACATCAGAAAATTTTACAAATTACCTTCATCCATTATTTAGCTTCATTTTCGACAAATCGTACAGTATTAGTAGCTTGAAGAGTACCGAATTTAAAACTGCCAACATGATTAATACAATCTCGAATCACAGACAAACGCTTAAACGACAAGACTTCTCTTAATATTGGCGTATTATTATCCATTTCAACACGAATGGGAAATAGGAAACAAAAGGCGCAACGCGACTGTAACTTAGTCTAGACTTGAGCCTTTGTCACGTTAGGCTCTCTGCTTTGATAACAACAAAATCTGATAATCCGTGACGTAATATGTTTCGTGTTGACGCCCACAGCCAAAGACTCTTAGTTCGATCCTTCAGCAGCCAATTCTTGTCTCTAGATGGATATCACGATTGAGGATCGAATCTCAGGACATTCGTTACTTTTTATTCATTAAACATATATTTTTTTTATCTTTTTCTTAGTTCTCATGTTTTAGTTTGAACAAAAAGTGTTAATTTTCTTATAAGCTCTCGATAGTCTGTTGAATTTGGACAATAGAAGTGAGTACCAATGTAGTGTTCATTCACTTGAACTATATGGTCATTCAATGGCGTTTTGCATTTCTTCTCAGTTTTTATTTTTTATTATTTTTTAACTTCAACGTAATCTTATGTAACATTGTAGCATTGCAGCATGATTAATCTCTTTATTTAGTAATATAATTTAGAAAAGCCTAGTTATTATTTCTTTAATGTTCACTATTCTTGAAGTCATTTTTTCTCTTAACTGTCCATTTAATGGTGCATTCACCCTAAGTAGATGTTGCGATTTTTTTCCTATATGCAAGACCTCAGAAGGGAATAACATTCATAGATGAACGAGCAAGTTTCTGCCATTTCGAACTTAATCTAACCTAATTTAATATGAAAACGGTTATTATAGTGTGGGCTAAATATCTTAACCCTCCACCTACATTTTATGTCTTAAGGGTTTGCCTGAGCCTTAGATGCCTGAAGGCCTTAAATAAAATTAAAATTAAAATTAATTTATAACAACATAAATTTGGGGGCTGCTATGTACTCATTTTTTCTCTAATATAAATCCGGAGCGTTGCGATCCTTATCTCATAAAGAATTTGGGATGCACTTTAGATACGGTACTTCCCTGCCATAATGGCTGGATCAAATCGATCCTAACCTAACCTAGCATTAGTAACGACTTAAAACGAACAATTTAAGCTTTACTAGCCCGAGGGCGAATCTGATGTAACATAACGTTCTATATTGTCACTGATTGAACGATGCGGAGGAGTACCTAATGTCAAGCTAGACTGGGATCTCCGAATTAGAATTTATTTGTGAACATTAGATGTGTTGGATTAGGTCGGGATTGAAGGGACATGATGTGAGGAAGAAGTTGGAAGGGCCTAGTTTCAAGGCACTATCCACACAGCCTGCCGTGACAGAAAAAAATCTGGAAGAACCTCAGTCAGGATAATTGGAATCGTTCCCAGGACCTTCCAAATGCGAAGACAGGGAATTTGATCTCTAGAGAGGAAGCTTCAATATAATGTTTATGGGTATTACTTTAGCTTACGTCGGGTGTGATTTTGTTTCGAATGAAGTAAGTCACAGGCTCATAAATAGGAATCAAGGTAATATTATGTCATAATGACATTTTCCATATTGCCTTTGATATTTTGCTACAAAAATCACGAACAGTATGTAGAGTGAGCGATAACGAACGACGACGGGTTAGAAAAGCCTGGTTAGATAATATTTCATTATATGCAAAGCATGTCACTATTAACAGACTCCACCTGTGATTGCTCCATTTATAGTTCGAAATGGAACGCCCGACGTATACTAAAGAGACGCCTACTTATGAAAATAATATAATCCGACATTATAAATAAAATATATAGTGGTATTTATTTGCTATTTTACTTACGCTTGCGAAGTAAGAAAAAATGCAATGTTTGTAAGCAGTAAATAGAAACACTAGCCATTTAACCAGTTAGCAAAAACCAAGAGACAAACATGAGTTTACAAGGCCAGGATCAGATAAAAAAAAGTCATTTTCTAAAGAATAAATAAAGTCTATAAAGCAATACAGAAGGTGAAAACTATTAAATTTATTTAACATTTCGTATGAAATATACTACTAATATATTAAAACACGTCAATGCCATATTAGCCAATAAAAATTAATAATTTCCCGCCAATAGCGTTCCTCGCCGGCATCAGGTGATCTTACTCTCGTGCTACCATCTGACGAGTAGACTCGGCGGAAAAGTCTTTTTTGTATACTAGGCAGTATGCACAGTATAGGAAGATTCACTTCTTATTGTTGTGGGATAGTACAATGATAACAAGATTTAAATATCATCAATATTATCCTTACAAAAAAAGATGATTTCTTGGTACGGTCCATATTTTTGAATACATGTGTATTACCTAGATGCGAGCCTGAATAATTTTGACCAAAAGTCTTGTCATCCAATTACCACAAGTTTATAAATTAATGCAATGTCATGTAGCAAGTAATTTCTTCGGGTAAGACAGTTTTTAGAGGATCAATTTTTTGTAAGATATTTCAAGTGTGCATGCTTGTTTGTAAGAAACATCTTGCTTGTACATATACAAGAAGGAAAGATAAAATAGCTTGAACCATCTATCAGGCATGTTTAAAGACCAACAAGAAATTGTGTTTTCTTGATCACTTACACTTAGCCCAAAAGAAAAAGGAAGTTGTTCAAAGCTTCTGAAGTAATACCCCAGAACCAACAGCGATAGCTTTGCTTCAGCCTGTGACGCTAGAAAATTAGAAACGGTAACTCAAACTGCGATATTACGTTGATAGATTACATGAAAGAGAAACTCATAAAACATTCAACGTGCTGCGTTATTCAGAGATTAGCTAAAATTAGCCTGTAAAAAAAAAAAAATAGTCAGGAGAGTTTTATATACTGATATGCTGACCAGTTGATTTATATAGGGGCCCCAAATCGTAAAGTGTTCAATAAGTTCAATAAGTTCAATAAGTTGTTTTAAACAAAATGGAGTTCAATAAGTTGTTTTAAACAAAAAATAAAGTAGTTAGTAGCCAGCACCACCTGAAGGAACACAATACATATTTTTAATGTTGCTGACATTATAAACTACGCGTAGATTCAATACATTAGTTCCTTTTTCTTTAAGAAAAGCTTGGTTAATTTTGCAGGTTTAACTAGTGTTTACGCAAAAGTGCGCATGGCAACACTGCTATTTATCGTTGTACATTTTAGCACACATGAACGTTAGCGAGAATAATGTCGGCGAAACGACAATATTTGAGAGGTGCGTTCAAAAGGAAAATAAAATCGAAAAAGGAAGAATCAGAAAAGAAGTACAGTATGAAACTGTAGTACACTCTATGCAGTATAAAACTATATAGAGTTTAGTTCTGTATTCAGAAGCTGGTTATAACCAGAAATTATACAAAAATGTGCATGTCTGAACTTTTACAGTATCAGCCATTCCTTACGTGGAAGCGATACCAAACTATTTCAAATCACTATTCGGGCTGATTACTTAAACCTGGACTTGCTTGCTTAAAAATAACAAAGCTGAAGCTCTCGCCGATCATTTACAAACCCAGTTTATGCTTAATGCCGAACCATACGATGAAGATACAATAACCACAGTTCATCGTTATCTACTCTCTAAATCTTTTGATCATCCTTTCGATCCGTCAACTCTCATCACTCCTCGCGAAATGCAAACAGTCATTAAGAAATTACATACTCGTCGTGCTTCAGGACCTGATAAAATATCCCCCACTGCTCTTAAACGTCTACCTCGCAAAATGATAGTACTTATTACCAGACTTTTCAACGCCATTCTGCAACATAGTCACGCCATAAAAAGGCTAAAAACAATGAAAAAAACAAACATGCCATTAATTTCTGTACAAAAGGAGACAATATTGCAATTACTTGTTGTGGTTCATCTTTGTTAACTACAGAAATAAAGAAAGGTAATGATTCATTTTTGCTTAATCACGTATTGTAAGGAAGCAATTTGTTGTAGAATGTCGACGATGAATGGTTTGTCTTGGGAGATGAGTCTTTATCTGATGAAGCCAATTGCCATTCTAATATTAAAGGTTGAATTAAAGAAATTAGCAACTGTCAAAAATATAATTCATAATTGCCATTGTTATTAGAATGAATCGAAGAGTGTAGAAGAATGAAACTTAACAATAGTTCTGTTCTGTTCTTTTATGATTTGAAACGGTAGGTACAAAATCTTTATTTTATATGGGCCAGTGTAGTAACTGTTCACTTCGGCCCGTCACGATAGATTATGCCCCTAGTTAAAATACACCCATGCCCCTGCCGGGACTCGAACTCAGGATCTTCGAGTTGTGAGACTAACGCCTTAGACCGCACGGCTACCTGGTCGGCAAAACGGTAGGTACAGTTTTAAAGAATAAGAATATAATGATTGAAAAGCTAAAAGGTTTACATACCAGGAAGGTTTACATTTTCCCAAACGCTCTGGAAGTAGTTTTATGCGCTGTTTAAAAGAAGGTCCTTCATAGTTCTGTGCATTCACTCTCGAACAGCTCTGATAACCGAAGTGTTGTACCGGAAATGACCCACCACCACAAGGCTATATGTCTTCCTTGCAAATAGGGTATAGTCATTGAGGGCTAAATATGGGTTATATGAGGGTATGGCAGAAAACCTCACTTAAGTTGTTTGATGGTCTGTGCGTCGTATAGGCCTATGATCTGCGTTTTTCTGGAGAGCACAAAGGCAATTTCTGCCTTTCCTCCCTTTTGTCCTAGCATCTGCGTCACTAGTTCAGACAATAAGTAGATGTAATAGTCCGTATTGATTGTCCTGCGATTCTGTAAAAAATCATTATGAATTCTTCTCTTTTAGACCCAAACGAAAGACGCTAAAACGTTGCAATTTTGGATCGTGACGGATATTGTTCTTCATATTGTCTGCGAAGCTAGATGAAAACTTTAGAATTTTGTTCTCTCACTTACTATAATCCTTTATTCTACTATCCGAGGCACTTCTTGCAGATTCAATGTTCTGGAGTGGCACAACATGGGGAAGGGAAGGAATTACAACATGTACCATATTTAGTATTTTCATAATTACATATAAAATAAAATACTATTTTTCATCTTGAAACACTCGACGACACCATTGAAGATAACAGCGAAAGAAAGGGGCATATCCAAATACATTTTAAAGTCTAATACTCAAATTTACTCCCATAAGATATTGAATTTTATTTATGGCCTTTAGGCATCTAAGGCTGAGGCCGGGATAGGAAAGAGATAAGGATGTTAGAATGTCGCGGCCAGGGCTTCTGTTGAAAGTGTCATCCTGGCATTTGCCTGATGTGACTGAGGAAAGACCCTGGTAAAACCTCAGTCAGGATGTTCTGCTACTGGGAATGAACTTATGACTCTCGAATGCTACGTCAACGCTCTTCAACTGAGTTACGGTGGTTTGGTATTTACTCCCGTGTATTTAATATTCTAAAAAAGTACTATAACCTATGGATTATCTGCTCTTTTGGATTGGAAATTTGTTAATGGTGTAGTAATTGCTATCTGTGCAAACTTAATTTATTGATGTTCCCCTTTCATTTCCTGTGCTCTTCAATTGCATTTGCACTTTTCAGAATATATCAGTAAGAGAGCTTAGATTTTAATTTTAAAATTTCTGACTTTTTAATTAATTTGAATGATCGCAAAAGACCGAAAGCAGTGCGAAATTCTTAAACGAATTTAAGCAATCTAAATCAATCGTTCTCTTTCTTCTATACAAAAGGTAAACGCAACTGATTACTAATAGCACAGCGAAGACGAACAGGAGAAAACGTAAAAGTGCCGATACGGAAAATACACTCCATTGACATCCTTTGCTATCTTCTTTATTCGAACTATCCGAAGGTCTAGAAAACAATCACTGTTCCATGCGGGGCACAGTGGGGCCAAAATACGGAATCTTGGCAGAAATTGGGAATGTGCAATATGTAGCAGGAAATTGTAAGGAAACCAATCAGTTCATTTTGTGCCGTGGCTACAATAATGTATTCAAAGTTTACAATCAAGATATGGACATAACAGAATATTACAATCAAACTACAGAAATGTACAGTGGACATGCGGCACTGCAGCACATTCATTTCTCTTTATCATTGAAAATTGAGAAGAAAAGACATATATGCCTAAATGTTTATAATGGTACGCCAGCAGGTTCATCTGACTCATCACTACTTTCCAGTGTATCAGTCTGACAGTGAGACGCAAAATGTGGAGCGATTAATAAATCTAAAACATCCTTATGAAAATGAGACTCTTTCCTCTTTCGGACTTTACGCAGGCTTGTAAAAAGAGGGTCTGATGTGATTAAAAGTAAATTAAACACATCTTCGTTTGTCTTCGTCCGTGAAATATTATGAGCAAAGTATTCTCCGTATTGCTTGAAGTTTTTGTTCCGTGACTCTTGGTTAGGATTCCTCACTGAGTTGACCTATTGGAAGCAGGGCATGTTGTATGATTTGGGCGCATTGAATTAACGCCTTATACACTGTTAGCTACATTGTGTACCAGGGGTATTTCGCGATGAATTCCTGTGCAGTGCCAAGAGGATATTGAGGACACATTTCGATAAGTATGTAATGACCACTAGCGAGTGTCTGCAACACGATGCCATCCATGTCCGTAACACTAGCGTACACTTCTGGGCTACAAAAACACGCATTGCTGTATTTCCATCATTGCTGGTACCAAATTGCTTTGGTCGATCAACAAGTAATCTCATTTTATGTTTAAATATATCTTGAATATATTTTTTGTGCTACTATTTGCTTATGCTTTTCTCCACGTACTTGCCGCTTCCGAAGATGTAAGAGGCATTCAAAGAACCGTATCCATGAGTGAAGCTCATGCACTTCAAGCTCCCCCCACACAAAACAAATCTAGAATTTTTTAAAGACAAACGAAATATTCCTAGGAGAAGTCCCTCCCAAAATATTTTCTTACTCCGCCACTGGTCATACGTCATCGTTATCTTATCGGACGTCTACGATATGAATATATTATCAGTTAAATCACACATTTTACAGTATCATTTACACGCCTCAGTTGCGTGCTGAGGGTGTTTCATCGTGAAATTCAGGGATCCGGTAGCAACACTATGCTATATTTCCAAATGGCGCAAACATGCGCACGGTTTTTCTGTACAGACTGAAAGAACGATGTTTAAAATATAACGTTAAAAAGTCACGGACATGATCTGCCCTGCTATCTACTAAAATGCCATTCCAATGCTTGCCCATATAATGCTTTCGCTACCACAATAATTTACAGATCTGATCTTATGCACATCATATCAACGTTCTAAATATATCAAATGATACACACCTGGGTGTTGCCCCTATGTTTGACAACCGCTGAACGCAATGCAGTTTTAGTCGCATGCAAACGCAAACCTGCTATCTTCTCACACTGAGCAGCGCATCATCTCCCTGTCTCTGGCGGACAACAGGTTTAAGCTTGCGATGACGTCATTGTGAACGCCTCTAATATATTCCTTTCCTGCACTCAGTCTTACCTGTACACTATTAAGGTTTCATCATAGCATATTATTTCGAATCACTGTTTTACTTCAGTTTCCGGATTTCTGCCACGAATGGCATGGTCTGGCACCACTGAGCGGGGGTAAAAGTTTCTTAATGTGATTTCTTGGTCTCTACTTTTCTTGTTCCTCTTTGTCCAGCTTTATCTGGGAACGAAGATGGAAGAGATTTCCTGTGAAACCAAGAAACGAAAAGACTTTCCACCAAAGTTCCTGCTTCTTGCTCTGAACTTCTATCTATAACTTTGGGGTGTAGCTGTTCCTTCGTAGATCACACGAAACAAAGTCTTTAGCAGAATTTCTTTCAGGTTGGAAAGTGAAAATCATGGCAGAAGAAGCAAAGGTAGAGAAACCAACTTTAGAAATAGATTGTGACCAAATAATCTTGCAACAATGGGAAGGTATGTCCACAACTTCAGCATGAAAGGTAGGAGCAAGGGTCGCTCTCATGATACAACTGATATCCAATTTCTTAAAACCATTATCTGTATGTAGAGTCTTCAAAAGGCGAAAAGCTTTCGACATTTTTCTCGCTTTTCTTTTATTTCGCCATTTTAGAATTTTATATTATCTGCTTGCCTCTTGTCATTTTCCCCTTTGAATTTATTTATGACCTCCAGGCGTCCATGGCTCAAGCCGAAATAGAATGAGTAAGTAAGTCCGTCGGGATCTAAATTGAAGGTTTCATCCCTGGATTTGCCTGGTATGACTCGTTATTTTTCCTCTCTTGTTGCGTCTTTTTTGTCATTTTCTCCAAATGTCATGTTACTATATCTCATATCATTTAATTTGTACAACTATAATCTTCTCTGTTTAAAACGTGTGAAAACACATAAAACAGTACATGCGTGCAGAAAATCATTGATTAATATTTGCTGCTGATGATAAAGTAAAAATGCCTGGGCCCGTACTTCTGGCAATCTTTGGCCAGTTTTGTCCATCGAAAAATAATAAATTAGTGTGCATTTATTATGTTAAGAGTTGAATCGGAGACTGCAGAGGTACCAAGCAACCCGCATCAGTCAAACATCCAGCAAACCCAAAATAGGCAAAGAATAGTTTTGTTTGTGATCATTTTCTAAAATTGCTAAATTCCTAAACTTCAGACTTGAGGAAGTTATTTATTTTGGATGTTACGTTAATGTGTGCATTAACGTATGAAACCTATCGTGTAAAAGATGCACGGGAAACAATTTAATGACCATCAGAGAAACAACACCGTGTATGCTTTTGTATAACGCGCATGGGTTGCTAAAAGAATTAATAAAAGTACTGAAAGCTGTGATACATTTACAAAATTATTTTGTGACATGTCTTAAAGTAGATAAAGTAATTAAAACAAAACTTGAGGACATCTACAGTACATTTTTAACGAAGTAGTGGTATAATTCAAGCAGTATTCTCCCCTGCAAGTAAGAATAACGTTTTACAATAAGCCACGGTGTATAATAATACGTATCTCTCGTGAGTAACGTGAAGAAGTACTGTGCGTTCTACACAAGCATATATGGTATTTGGTAAATTACTTCCTTTTATTAAGGAAACAGATAGAAATAGATATCATTACAATATGTTTCTTTCTATTTTGGAACCAGGTACTGTAGCACCGGCCAGAATTTTCAATTAGGGGATGTAGGGGAGAACAGGGTAATGGTGGTCAGGAGTTAATGCCGGTCAGTGCCGTCATTATGTAACGGTGAGTGACAGACGAACTTTGACAGGTGCTGCTGTCTGCAGAGTCTCCAATAAAGCTCAATAAGTATTCCCGCCCAGATCGCAGTCTTTGTTTGAGTATAGCAGTGGAAAGTGTGATTCGTCATTTTCTGTTCTAAAAATACGTGAAATTTACAGACTTGTTGTACCTTTCCCTGTTGTTCGGAAGTGCTGCAGTTTGAACATAGAAGACTCTGGAATGTCTGCTTGAAGGTAAGTATTCTATTTTTCTCGATTGAGCTATATGTGTGCCATTAGTTGAAGGGGATCATAAATATGCGTTTCGGATAATGGCGGTCACTCTATAATTATGACCGGTATTACCCTCTTGAGTCTTGAATAGTTTCTTATGTCTCGTTTCAGATGCCCTCGAAGTGGACAAGGAGAACAGACAAAGGAGAATGGTCAACGCAGTCGCTGGAAAATGCTGTTGCTGCTATAAAAGAAGGGGTATCGATTCGCAGGGCAGCCAAAATGCATGGAATTCCTTTTAGTACCTTACAAGAGCGGGTGAAGAAAGGTGTTTTTAGCCCTCCAAGATTTGAAAGAAAAAATGATTTCCCCCCAAACTATGAACATGCTCTTGCAAATCACGTCAAATTACTGTCAAAAATACTCCACGGCTTGTCACCTATTCAGTTGAGGCTTTTGAATATGCCGAACGTAATAACATAAAAAATAGTTTTAATAAAGCAAGCAGGATGGCTGGAAAGGATTGGCTTGGCGGTTTCCTTAAACGGCATAATATTAGCGTCCGAAAACCTGAAGCTGTGAGTTTAAGTAGGGCTATGGGCCTTAATAAGATGGATGTTAACCTGTTTTTTTTTACCAATTTGGAGGAAGTAATGGAAGAATACCATTTTAAGGCTACTAATATCTGGAATGTGGATGAGACTGGCATAACCACAGTTCAAGATCCAGGAGTTGTTATTGCTGTAAAAGGGCAAAAAAGAGTTGGCTCAATCGCCAGTTGGGAGAGAGGAAAGACTATAACAGTTGTTTGTGCTATGAGTTCCGGAGGTCAGTTCGTGCCACCAATGTTCATATTTCCTCGAAAGCGCATGACACCATTGCTGGAGAAAAACGGTCCACCCGGTTCCATTTATCACTGCAGTAAATCAGGATGGTTAACAGAAGAACTATTCGTGTTGTGGCTTAAGCATTTCGCAGACTTTACCAAAGTATCGAAGGACAATCCTGTGTTGTTAGTCCTTGACAACCATATCTCTCACTGCACATTGGAAGCGTACGAGTATTGTAAAGATCATGGAATTGTGATAGTTTGCTTACCACCCCACTCCTCCCATCGTCTCCAACCCTTAGATGTGACATTTTGTTCTCCTCTAAAGGCAGCGTATCACAGAGAATGTGATTTGTTCATGAAGAGCAGAAATTTGCAGAAGATAACTCCTTATGATGTTGCAGAACTTTTTCATAAGGCATATGCAGTCGTGGCGACTATTGCAAAAGCAACTTCTGGGTTTCAAGCCACAGGCATCAAACCACTTAATCCAAGTATCATCACCGAAGAAGACTTCCTATGCGAAACAATATTACAAAAGTCTCCTGGTACACCCATTTGCGTAGATAGTGCATCTCCAGCAGCTGATCATTCAGAAGTAGGGTCGATGTTATCGTCTCTTGCCCAAACAGACAACAAACCTGAAGATTCAGTGCAGCGAGAATGTTTAGCACGTATGCGTACTCCTAGTTCTACATCTTCTAAAGAACCTGAAATGTTAGTCCCAATAGAAGACATCTGCAGTCTCCCATCGACGAGCAAGGGTTTTCGGGGAAAAGAACGGGAAAGAAAGCATTCTCAAATATTGACATCTACACCAATGAAAGAACAATTTAAAAAGAAGAAAGAAAAGAGAATTGAGAAGGACCTTAAGAAATCTAGTAAGAAAAAGGAGAGAAAGGAAGAAGTATTCAAGAAGCGTAAAATACAGAGTAAGAAGGAAACTGAACGTAGGCCTGAGCGGAAGAAATTAGTAAATAGAGACCTACGAAAGGATTTTGATAGCTCTTCAGAGAGCTGTTCACTTAGCGAAAGCCAAATCTGTGAAGATGAGTCTGATGATGGATTTGAAATAAACATTGGCCAAGATATTTGCCTAGTTTGTGAAGAGTTTGGCAGAGACGGTGAGGTGTGTTTTCGCTGTACAGGGTGCGGATATTGGGCACATCAAGCCTGTAGTGGTTGGGACACCGCAGAAGGATACACTTGTGATAGATGCAATTGAAAATGTTGTGTCATAAGAAACGGATTTACATATAGTAGCCTAACTTCATGTTTTTATAGAAACACCTTATATGTATTGTCTTAGACTTGAAAGGTATTAAAATTGTATTTTTTATAAAAAATCTTGTAAGGCAACGCCATGCATTTTATAAATACTATAACAACTATCTACCCCTACTATTAGGCTACTAATGTTGTTATTAATAATATAAATGATTCTATTATTAAAAAAACAAACATTTATAATTAAAACTGTTTAGTATTTTAACGTAGGCTTACTGAAGCAACACTTCTGTAAAAGCAACTACATTTTTATTATTTTCATTGTAAACACATTTCTAAAATTGTATTTTGTTCTAAACTTTGGAATTACGTTAATACAACTACGATATAACATGTACGACACATATAAATGAATATAAATACTGCTCTATTCAATAAATACTATGTAAGAAAAATATCTACGAATAAATATTGTTCCGGTTGATATAATTAGTCCTTTCTTTCTTTCCAATACAATTGTACGTAAGGTAAGCAGCATAACTATTATGAAATAAACTATTTTTATACTGAAATTGCATTGTTGAAGTTCTGACTGCCATTATCCGCATGGGGGGGAAATGCCGGTCAAAACTGTTGTTTCACTTTTTCGGATTTATATGATGGAAAGTACATCACAGAATATTCGGAGTTCTTTTTTTTTTTTTTTTTTTACAAAGAGTAAGTTTTAACTTAATTATTGCATTTAAAAAAGTTCAAATAACAGCATCCCTTTCTACAGTATATCGAATTGTTCTTAGGTGACCGCCAATACCCCATTCTCCCCTAAAGTCAACATTGGGAGGATGTAGGTGTAGTTTTTCAGGGTTTCTATCGATTTTTGCCCGTAGAAAATTTTAAGGGGGAGGGGGGTCTCGAGAATTTGGAAGCGTGACACCGTGACACCGAGTGTCACAGAATCACTGAGCATGTTAGTAGTTAATACAACTTCCATTCAGCAATGAGATGCTCCTCTTCTGGGCATCGTGGCTGTTTCCTTAGGTTTCCCTAATTTTACTACCATTAATACCACCACAATCACAATTTTAAATATGAAAACTAGAACAACGTTACCACTTGAAACTTCTCATTTTTAGTTTTTAAGATTTTTGATATTGATAAATATTTCAGACATTTTTGCGTATTATTGATGTATTATTAGGGGAGACTGGGGTATTCGCGAACACTGGGGTAATGCCGAACACCCAAGTTTGCGCTCAAGGAAACTTGTTAGAAAACAGATGATTTTGCTGCACGCTAGCGGCGAGACCTGGAAAAGTGTAGCATAAATTTAGTGACAGTCAGTTAAGTGAATTACCAGGAAGAAGACGTTTTGTTGTTTTTGTCGATTCGCTTATAACGTTAATTCAACAATCTGGGCAAGGTAAGTTGGCTCTTATCTTATCTATAATGTTACAGATAAGGTTATATATTCCATTATATTTAAGCATTAGTTCTTTGTAATCTTATCAGCCTGTATGCAGTCAACAATTAGTTTCAACTTTAACAATAAAATGGCGTCTCATGGGGAAATGCCAGACAGAATGTTTACCATTACCCCGGAGTGTTCGGGATTGCCCCATGGTGTGAAATAAATTATAATTTTTTAAATAGTTTTTTTATTAAAAAGTAAGTAATAAGTTAATGAAATTGGTTTGGGTAATAGATCATGTCTTGGTAAGAAGCGTTATTAGCTTTAATAATTATTACTCAAACCATGTAACATTTTAGCGCAAAAGGGCCAATATAGTTTGCTGTATTTATTATTTTAGGCCATTAGTAGCCTACTTCATTATTCTATAGTCATTAACCCTATTTTAGATATCTGATCCTTCATCATAGGCTGCTATAAGGAGTTTATTCTTGTAGATAAAGGATGAGTGGGTGAATATGCATGCATGTACATAACTGAATATATTTGTAACGAAATTATCCTTAGCTATATTCTAGCTTAGCCTAGATCTAGGCTTACACGATATCCTTTATATAGTCCTACCTATTCCTTTATTTCACTTTCTTAATTTTGGATTTTGATATTTCTATTGACTCAAAGACGAAAGTCACTAATCACTGCACGCTAGCTCTACTGTCTGACTTACCCCGTCTGACTTAGTTACGAAACTGAGCAGGGATC
The DNA here is from genome assembly GCA_022664845.1 of Lepisma saccharinum. Lineage (NCBI taxonomy): Eukaryota > Metazoa > Arthropoda > Insecta > Zygentoma > Lepismatidae > Lepisma > Lepisma saccharinum. Next base: position 30,297 of record JAGDQP010003416.1, read on the forward strand.
TGCCTTCAAGTTGAACACGCAGACAATAAATTCATAACTGGCTAGCAGTTAGCCAATTATGTTCAGCATATTAAGCGCATTTTAACATTGGACTAATAAAGAATACATTTAGCTTCTTTCGTAAAGAAAAGTTCAAAGTAAACAGTATGTTCGGGATTACCCCGACCACTGGGGCAATCCCGAACATCCCGAACATAGGTACATTTTTAAAAAAATCTCACTGATTTGTTGACTTTCCTCTGCACTTTAGTACACAGAAAGAACTCCAAGATTTATGTACACAAGAAATCTTAACTTTATTTCCAAAAACAAAAGAGTTATTTATGGTCAAAGCTTAAGTGTTCGTGAATACCCGAGCCTCCCCTATGTAATTGTTATTGAGAAATGCTATTCTCAATAACTTCTCACAGACCTTGTTCATTTTTAGGCTTTAGCAACAAAAGCTGGGAAGGCTTATATTACAGCTACGTATGTCTATTTGTCTGTCTGTGTTTCTAAAATGTTCAACTCAGGAACTACAAGGGTTACGAAGGTGGTTGAGATATCGTCAGAATGATCTGGACCAGAAAGTTGCTAATCTATGTAGATTATCCAGATTGGATTAGCGAGTCACAAGAGAGGTGAATGCTATATCCGCTTAGTAACTAATGGGAACAAATGATAATTTTCAATTCACGAAGTACGATGATGGTTGAGGTGTCGTTGGAAACTCTCGGTTAAACTTTTCCAAAGAAACTTAGATCACCCAAACAGGACACTCGATTCTGGAACCTGGCTGTAGCACATGTGCACAGTCCCCTGACTCGACTCCGCACCACTTATTTCTTGTTAAATTGATTGTTTAATAACATTGATGTGTAACCCAAAAGGATGGCATTTTTTTACTTAAATTGTGTGTTATTGTTTAAGAGTAGTTGGCAACTGTGATCAGGTTATCTAACTGTAATGTCTCTAGGTCTCTGATTCGTCATTACCAAGGGAACGAGAATCTCTTCCTCGACTCCTTTGAAAGGCCTCTCAATATATCCAGTGATTGTCACCATCGGTTGTCAAGATTTGGATTGGAATATAGCTATTATTAGATTTGTGATATGAAAAAGATCACCTTCCTGCATTGGAGATCATGTGTATTTGTCAGTGAAGAAGATATGATCGATATTAATCGTGTGAAGATTTTTCTCATATTAGTTGGAATGTTAAAGGAATTTAAGTGGAAATTGGTGATATATTCGATAAGTTCTGAGAAATTTTATATATATAAACATGTGACTGTTCCATATAACATTGAGGAAGGAAGTGTTTTCATTATGTTGTGTTATTATTTATTTCTGCTTAAGGTAAACTTGCAAACTTTATTTTATATGGGCCATTTTTAGTAACTTTGACCTCAACCGGTCACAATAATTATGAATGTGACGCTAGCTGAAATTAACATCCATGCCCCAGCCGGAATTTAAACCCGAGATCTTAGCGGCCCAACCTACAGGGCTACCAGGTTGTTTTTTTTTGTTACACTGAGAATATATTTATTACTATAATTCAGCAAAGGTTCCATTCTGTTGTAGAATCTAACTATGATTCGGTTGTATTAAACAGTATTTCAAGTAAATGTTGGTAAGTTTAGTTGGGTTACCTTAACTGAAGCCGGACAAGGTGCCTCAAATTTGTGCATAAAGTATAAGTCGACCAGAGAATGAATAGACGTGGCAAGTTTTGGAACAACCGATGAACCATGCCAAAACAATAAAGACGCACAGATGTGTTACTACTCTTCGCCTCTCGCTTGAAGTGTTGCCATCCGACAAATGTTGTTGCTGGTTGGTTTGTATGAATTTTAAAACCAAGATATTAAAAATCACATTACAGTTACAATATATTGATTATTGAGAAGCTATATTTATTGTCGTTGTAATCCACATATGGGAAGATGATTACAGATGACTTGGGCAAGTTAAATAAAAACTCTGTTAATAAAAACTTATATGCTTGCCACTCTCTCACCCCACCTCTTGCATCTCTAGTTTTCTAGAGTTTTCTAGTTTCTACTTTGAGATACGCTAGCAAGACTTTTTCCCCAGGCTTCATGACAGAGGTGTATAACTACATATTATGACCCCACCCTGGAAGAGAATACCCATAGCCGAAGGTCGATTTCATCCATTGAGAGGCTATTCTGAAGGCCCCCGTATTGCGGGCTTTTGCGCCATAGTAGTTACGCCCCTACTTCATGGTCCAGCAGGGGCAATGCGGAGGTACGCGGATGCGACTCTCGAGGCCGTCCATCCTGACATTTTTGTCTAGGTTTGTCCTCAGTCACACCAGGCGAATACCGGGATGATAACTTCGTAAGAGGCTGGTCGACTACCTTCCCTCATCTTCATTACAAATACTTACTTCTTGAAGATCCCTTCTTATATTGTCCTCCCAACATGGTCTCGGGCTTCCCACCGGTCTCTTTCCCTCGGCTTTCCAACCAAGATGGAATATAATCTTCGTTTTACCCTCCATGCGAGCTATTTATCCTGTCCACCCAAGTCGTCCTGATTTCATTATTCTTACAGCATCAGTATTTAAATTTGTGTACTTTCTCTACGTTCTCATTCTTAGTTGTTATGTATATATTTCCTTCATTCTCAGTAGCCACACTTTTGTTAATAAAATATAATTTTGGAAGGTTAGATGCATAATTGTACTACAACAAAGTAAATAAATGGAATGAAGATTTATTTTGAATACGATCGTATACGTAACAATTACTCTGGTGATATAGTAAAGTCTTGGGCAAACACAATTCTTTATCTAAAACTGAAAGATTGTTGAATGCTATACAATTCCATGCCCCTTGACGGATTAGAATAAAGTTATTGTACGTATATTCCTTAGTACCGAGCCACCGTGGTTCAATGGTAGAGCGTTGGCGTAGTATTTGGGAGGTCACGGGTTCGACTCCAGCGGTCGACCATCCAGACTGAGGTTTTTCCAGGGTTTTCCTCAGTCACACTAGGCAAATTACGGGATGGTACCTTCAACGTAGGTCGTGGCCGACACCTTCCCGAATTCCCCCCCCCCTTCCCGGCCTGAGCCTTAGATGACTGAAGGCCATAAATGAAATTCAGAAATATATTCCTTAATACCTAGAGAGATTAACTATGACATTAAAGAGTTACCTCCTCCCCCCAAAGGGGTTAAACGTGGATGAAGTTCAACTTGGAAACCACTGGAGTTAGAAATTTCATATTTGACATGAAAATACTACTTTGTTTCAATTCATTACCAATAGTTAGTTTTTGATTCGACATCCCCGATGAGGGGGCGAAAACCTCTTAAAGAGTGGAATGTGAGAAATCGAAAATTGTTAAATGTTAGAAACTTGAAATTTGGAATGGGTATTCCTTAGGACAAAAGAACAATAAATGACAAATGTTACAAGTCGACAAGTCTGTACTGTGACTTCTAGATGCAACGACCTTTAACCTTGGAGACGTACCTTTTTCTTTCCGCCCCAGTGATTCCCTTCGTAAAACATGCTATTAAGCCCCTAAATGATATTTCAGCCCCTCCCACAATTGCTAGAAGGAAGCAGTCAGACTCAATAATGAGACAATAGTAATCTCACACAAAAGTTTCATAGTTTTAAAAGAGTATGTTTTATGGTATACTTTCCCGACTACACCTTTGGTAACACTGTTTGTCCTTGGCAAGACTTCTGTTGCAGCGTGTAAACAATCACCAGCGACCTCACCCTCGCGTCTATTCATTCTCTGGTCGACTTATACTATTTGTGGACAATTGTAATGGTTAGCATAAATTGAAAGAAAACATATTCTTGTTACAATTCTGTTGACATTTGCGTTTTTTTCTCACTAAGAGTAAGCTTACAAAAGCATAATGTTACCTTCCATCAGCTACCTTTGTGGCTCACTTTGTAGCTTAGAACAATAGGAATTTCGGACACGCAAGATTTTAGAGAAAAATATTTTTATTCAATACAAAATTCAGTTATTTGTTCTTGGCTATTACTTAATCCGTGCCTAACTGTTTACATTTGAAATAAACTGCAAATAAAGTTAAGGAAACTGTTTGTCTTGTTTCATAAAAAATATGTATCTAACTTAGCTTATATGAGTTTGCAGAAGAATAACACTTTAAACCTAATTCATATCTTTAAAGCCTGGACATTTAAACATTATTACGTACCCACCGTAAAAAGCATATTAACATTTTAAATCTTAATTCTCTTTTGTTGTGAAGTAATTAAATAAACTTGATTTCTACGGTGTCATCTCTTGAGCAAACTATTAATTAGCAAGCTTTGATTACATTGCTCTGTCCAGAAACAAAACATATAAAGCACAAAACCACTCCCACACACAAAATAGCAACATTGAAACATCTCAAAAGTACATTTCGCTACATTTTAACCTTTGATCGATTCCACGCAATGAATTATCAGATGATTTAACTTAAAACTATTGCTTTATTGGTAGAAATAAATTAATCAATTACAGATTCTAAATAAAATGCCATAAAAATATAAAATAGATCAAGTTCTAAATACATGAAATTTGAAATCTATATTGTCATTCATAATAAGCATTATTTACTTAACTGCACCATTTCTTTGACAATATATAGAAAGAGAAACAATTGAATGTTGTAATATAAAATAATAGTTATTGCATCTCCTTTACGAAGGGAAAACATATCAAGCAGAAGCACGTATTAATAATTAATCAGTCTTGTTTGTGTGGTCGTTTTCGTATCCTGTATACAACGATCTTTTCAAAAAACTAATTGCTACCACCTATCTAAAAAATTATATTTTATCGAAAAAGTAATTACTAATATTTATTATTTAGATAACCCAGTTAAAACTTAGAGATTAAAACCAACAGTTATAATGTAATTTATACCAAGCTGCGTGATCAATTTGATTATCCGCGAATATTTTAGATCATTTACTTGAGACCTCACACAAGGAAGAGGTTATTTGTTCCTCAGCTCTAATTTTTAAAAGAGTTCACTTCTACAATTCAAATGGCTAAAGAGAGTGAATGTTTAAAAGTTCTTTTATTTAAATTTTGTTCACAATATACACTGATAAACACACTAATTTCTATTGTGGAATGTATTCGCAATCTTACTGTCTTCCATTTACTGTTACGAAAAAGATAACACTGAGACCACGAAACTAGCATGTCTTGCGCCAATATTGTCTAGATATGCCGTCATTCTGACAATGCCTGTACCTCAAGCTCCAGAAATACACTTGTTACACGTTTTTTTAAGAAGGAACTTTATTTCTAGCTTTTGTTTAGATAATTCGGGTACTTATTACCACGGTCAGTAGAATTTCTGTAATAAAGTAGTTCAAATCTAGTAAGTTGCAAGATTAAAAAACCGTGAGTACAAAGGTAAATTTCTTCAGTGGCTAAAAATCATCAATAATTGTTTACAATGACGCTTTTTAAATTTTAGAAAGAAACCTTGTGTTCATGCAGTTCGTATTTTTCCCGCTAGATGGCAAACCGTACCCAAATTTTCTGCTACCTGTAGAAGGTTTAGTGTACTACATTCTAACGTTCTACGTGCTACACGATGATAGCTTCTTTAAAAGCACTGTAATTCTTGCCAATTATTGTTGTGAATGGATGAATAAAAATAGTATAATTTCTTGAACATAACTCAGAATTTGTGGATGGTAGCAAAATGTCAACATTTGACGTGTTAAAATAGACATTTTCACGAAATGTTAACAAGCAGCCATCTATTCTATGTGAATTCTTTAGTGTTCAAAATTTTTGCTAATTTGCGAGTTGCGAAATTCTACTATTGCTATTAATGATTATCAGGTTTGCCACACATTGTACATAACACATCTGCAACACATAGGCATCAACACGTCTCAAACCTACCGTGATTAGTGAAACAGTGAGTATTTACATATTCTTCCGTTTGGAGTCGCTCTTGAAATATTATCAGTAGAAAGAACCAGTAACAAAACATCCAGTAATCACATTTACACTCAGCACAAAAGATGACACTAAACGCTATATTGTTATCGGCCGATAGCAAATGCAAATAGAAACATCAACAAACATTTAGTAAAAAAAACTGAATTTGTGATCACTGCATGAAACAGAATTCACTGCTAATTATGTGTATCACATTACTGACTTATCAACAACCGTTTATTACTTCCACTTTCGCAGATAATTGTCTTCTAAAGAAAATTATAAATATTGCACTGTACTTAAGAAATATTAAAGTTTTGAAATGGGTAAGTGCTATCCACTATTATTGTTTCAGTTTCAATGGAATTTGAACTCTCCTTCGGAGCTACATGCGCTCAAAATTATCGTGGCATCAACACAAATGACGTCATATATTGTCACATAATGGCGTAAGCAGTATCGTCTTAGCAAATCAGAATCGAAGTGGTACTCGATATACCCATTTGAGCAATGTTTATGTTTGAGGTAGTGCCATCGAGACGGGTTTCTCAAAATAAGAAATTTTATTCTCAAGGAATTAAATGATTTAATAAGGGGAAGCTTAGAAATCTCCTTTAGACTGCATTTGCCAATCATAAGCCTACTCAAATAGGCGTATTTAGTACTACCTCAAATGTGATTTATTGCGCCAATACCGCTTACGTCATTATGTGTCGAGATAAAGCGTCATTTCTGACGATGGAGCGGTAACTTTGATTACCCTTTTTCCAAAACTACGCATGATTCGAAATTTCTTCAGAGGAACTTTTTCTTGTATAATCTCCCTCCTAAGCTTATGCTATTATTTTACGGACACAGTTTATACTGTACATGTAAAAAAATCGTTAAGATTTTCTGTGCAGTAGTGTAGTAAAGAAAGGAAGGCGTTGCTCATATTTATATGTGTGTAGCTAAACTTTAGTTCCATTAAGCGAGATAGAAATTATTTATTATTAAAATGGTGACGACAGAATTGGAAACTGAAATTCACCTTGTACAACACATTCAGAGTGAAAACACGCGAAACATATTTAGCACCTAAGGATGGTAATCGTTCAAAACTCGGGATCGGGTAAATTCACCAAATATCCTCATTATTCACTGTAATAATATACACGCTGAGATGATACCTTGAATTTACGATACAACCATACGCATGTCCCATTCCTGCTCAGTAGAGTGGGTACACGTGTTCAAAAATTCTTATTTTCGCTACCTCTTTTTTTTCAGTAATTTCCGTCAGCTCTCATGATTTCAGTTATTCAAAATGGCAGTTAAAATTCCATGATAGTTTAGTGTTTAATGCATGTTTAAAAAAAGTCTATAATATATGAACGTGGTTTTATAAAAAAAATGTCATATATTTTAAAAATATTGTTATATATTAGTTAAAGCTTTTATTCACCTTCACACGACCTATTATACATATTTTTAAAGTTTAACTTTGTGATTCCACTAATTCCCACTTCATTTCATTTCCTCTTCATCATTCTTTTAGCCTAATTCTTTTATTTATATGTTTTTAAAAGTGACAAATATTGTGATATTTATTTCCACATAAATTGCTTTTTGTTTTCTCTCCCTCAGATAAATAATGACACTACTAGAATCATACCAATGAATTCTCTAATTATTGGATTGTGAAGAGTTAAATCACACGAACTTTAAATAATGCTTTTGTACATAACACCAACCTGTAGCATTGTTGAAGATGCCTTTATTTTGCAATTCCACGAACGGTCGTGAAGATTTAGTGGTATACGTTGTGTGTGTGAAGAAGGGAAGGGACAACCGCACGTACACGCACACAAATGGGGAGAGAGAGAGAAAGAGAGTGAGTGTGTGTGTGTGTCCTGAATTAAGATATGCTTAAGGTTCATATTTGGAAGTGTGTCTTATTACATCAGAACGTAGTTTTATATAAATCTGAAATTTTATTATTGCTTTTATAGTGTTAATTGTGGAGGAAGAGAGGATTGACTTTCTATTAGGAAGGTGATGAGTTCGATATCAGCGGCTGACCAACCTCAATGAGGTTTTTGGAAAATTGTCCTCAGTTAACCACACAAATACCGCAATACGGTACTTCAAATTAGGCGCTAACGGACTCCTACCTACATCCTTCCCCCTACCCTCTCCCAGCCATCAAGTAAAAAAATTAAATTTGTTGGGGAGGTGGAGAAAGTTTCCTCGTAACTCTTCTGTTTTTTTTTTCTGGTCAATTGCTCAGTTATTTGTTGCACGAGGTGACATTTCCCTACTTTTGTTGATAACCTTTTAAAGCATGTGAGTTCCCTGTAAGTCTCCAGGAATTCCTCACTATAACTCATTGTTATAATACGTTGAAAGCAGACATTGTTTTGCGCTCAAAATCGTTATAGTGAGATCCACAAATGTATGAAGTGATCCGGAAACTTTATATTTTGAAGACCTCTGCACTACACGAAGTATAAAAATGTTGTCGTCTCGTTAGGAAAGCTACAAACAGTCCATAAATGATTAACATTATTATCGTAACCAATAAATCTATTATGATGGAACCATTTCTTGTTTCTTCCTTTGGGTAATGTTGTACGTACATGTGCACTCATCCAGTTTCTGAACTATAAATATGGTTTTATGCTTGCAGCTTCTAACACTAGGGGAATTGCCACTCTTGTTCACGTAAGATCCACTGATTCACTATTGTCAATTTTTGAATAGTACAGGGTGTTTCGAAAGTCTCCAAAATTATTATATTTATTTGTATTGAGTTATTCCGGCTAATCGTTTAGTGCGAATGGCTCAATGAATATCCAAGTATACTATATTTGCCTCTGATTGTCCTTATTCCACTTACAAACATTGACAAAGAATACTTTTTAAAACAACTTCTTTTATTCTTACTTGATATTTGCTTTAAGTATTGGCTCCGTTTCATTATCACAATTTACTTCCCTTAGTATCTGTCGAGGTACGTTCCCCTTTAAAGGACATTTAAGTACCTACTAAAAGTTAACAATGATGATGATGATGATGATTAGCAGTAATCATTCCTTTTAATGATTCCTCTTGGTGAACTCTTCGATTCCACTAAATATTCTTGTTCTGTTTAGAAGTAGAGCTGGACCAATCTGTTTAGCTTCGTTTCTCGGTTACTCGAAAAAATACGTTGGACAACTCTTGCATACAAACTTCCAAATGTTGATAATTTTTGTAACTTAATGAAGTAAGAAAAGGACAAAGAAATAAGGGAATCGAACCTTATTCATTGACCTTATTTTGCTTTGCTTAAATATTAGTTCAGGTAAACTTTTGATCCCCAGATTATTATTTTACATGCTTAAAGAGACGTAGCCAAAGAAATATATATATATATATTTCAACTTTCCCCTCAGTCTCACCAAACAAATTTCTGGATGCTTCCGTCTAGTAACCCTCCCTATCCAAATAATCGGATGACATGTTCGTTGATGGGACCAATCCAGACACACCCCGAAAGGTATTCATATGACAAAACCAGTCACTAATACAATACAAATGAAAAATACAATTTCATTTCTTTACTCCTCATATATAATCATTTTTCATTAGTCAGCTTTTAAATATGACGCTACACTGAACTATTGCGTGTATCAAATGTAGTGTGGTGTTTAGTTCTCTGCTCATGAACAGACGCATGATATACGAAAAAAAGAACTTCTAACGAGAGAGTGTTACGGCTACTTTACAATCATATTTCGTAGCTGGAAGCGCTCAAAGTTCTGAAACAATTCATCAACTCTCTCTCTCTCCTCTCTTAACGCGAATGCGCAGTTGGGAAGAGTAGTGCGGGGCTGTATAACAGCAAGGGAGAAGCAACGAACGAGCGTGGGAATAACAGTGTATCGCGAAGCGCCGCCGAATCTACTTCGTTAAGACCGCGAGTTCTTCTTGCCGCCTACTGTCCATCGGAAAGTACGATTTCGATACTCAATGTACGGTTTGATTATTCTGTTACGACTTAAAAGGTGAAACTATTTTTCATCAACAATTTGTTGTGTTTTTTCACGTCTCGCGGTTTCTGCGAAAACAAAACTTGATTAATTATTTCTCAGTGATTTTGATGATTTTTTTTACAAAACCCCGCTGAATATTTATAGCGCGCCATTAATAGAAGCGAAATTGTTTTAATCTTTGATTTCGAGACATTAAAACAAAGTGCAGGTCTTCGACGTTTCAACAAGACTATAGCAGATCGAAATAGCGCTTAACAAAATCGAAATTTAACTCTTAAACCGAGGACAATAAATATGGAATTACACTTATTTTGACTTTCTTGTACAACCTATCAATAGATATTCCAAACGATCCAAAGATATCAAAGTACTTCGCAAGTTCTTACACTTCCACAGAAAAGCAAGCAAGGAACACGACTAACATGTGATGTAAATATACTAATATTTGTATTTAAATAAATGTGCCGACGAAACGCAATGTGAATTAAATTCCAATGCTGTGATTAATAAATTTCCTTACGGAAACGATGAGACAGTTAAACAGTTTTCTTTTAAGTGTGGGAAAATGAAATTGGTACGTGTTTTGTTTAATTTGATTTACATGTAAATTCGTTCTTTAACTTCTATAATATTTTCCAGATAATTCACAAGAGCTTTATATACTAACGAATTCTTGTTTACGACACAACAATTAGTTCGTGGAAACAATAAATTAAATGTACATAAAATAATGGAAAAATTTGGGGAAATATGCCGCGTTAAGTTTCTTTAAATGTGTAATGTAATATTTGAGACATCAATCACGAACATGGATCAAAATCATCCACAAGGTTTTCATATTTGCAGTTTAATCCATTTTTAAAATTATATTCGAAAGACTCTTCATATAATGTGTTTGAAAATGTAAAAACTATTGAAATTGTAATAACGCGTGCATCTCTTATCACAATGGAATCTTTTCCCCGAAGTAAAACATGGCCAGTCCCCGCATCGACCATAGTTCATTTCGAGAAAAACGGTCAATATAGAGTAAACACGTGTGACATCATTCAACAATGCACGTGTACCTCTACTACTACAGCGTTCTCTATGACTGACAGATGGCACCGCGTGAGGAAAAAAAGCTTGTCATTGATTCCCGAGCAGGTAGTGGATGCCAACGCGAACGAGAAACCACTTCCAACCGAGGTCAAAGTCATTCTGGGTCGAGGAGAGCATCAACAGGTGTCTGGAGCGGGAACAGCAACAGTTAAGGTGTCACGAAATGACACTCTCATTCCAAGACAAGCGACCATTTCCCACAGCCCGGATTCGCCAAATGATCCCACTCCCTCACACGGGGAATTACCCAAGTATATTGACCCGAAGAAAATTGCTACTTTGTGGAGACACTATTATCCGGAAGGTGGTTGGGGTTGGGTAGTGATTGTGTGTTCGATTCTAGTGCAAGTGCTCAATCATGGATTACAATTAAGTTTTGGAGTTCTTATTACACCGACACAGAAGAAATTTAAAGTGGAACAACTTCCAGATACAGGTAAGAACCTTTTTTTTATTTACACACAATTACGGCTAGAAATATTATAGTTAATGAACATGTCATACATTGTGTTCAAGAAACATTTTAGTGTTTTGAAAATATGAGAGATTACTTCGCAGCAGAATTCCTGATAGTGAAGGAAGAAAAAATATCGTTTTCATGTGTCGATTGAATTAATTCATGACCTTTAGACATCTTTGGCTCAGACCAGGGAGTGGCTGTAGAAAGGATATTGTTTATTTAGGCTTAGTTTCGATAATACGTACCCTGTTCTAGCCAGGCTGGGCAGGAATACTCCTCGAAAAGCATGTCATTATGGTCGAACCCAGGATTTTCCGAATGCGTAATCGATGCTATCCCTACTAATTGAGCTCGTGTAGCTTGGTATGTGCCGAATTCCGCTTCGCTTTCGAAATACAATGTTTTCAAATTGGAACCCCCAAAAATTTTATAATGATGAAAAACTCTGAATATTTAGTGGGAAATCAGTAACGATTCATCGAAGTAAAATATAGTTTTGGGGAGTTGATTTGTATCGGTACGGTGCATGTAGAAATTAAAATATATCATTGCGTTGTCAATGTTGCCAACCTAGTCTAAAGTTCATTTTTTAAAAGCCACTACGTCGATTTATTATATATTTGGTATGCTCTATAGTAATGATAAACATCATATATAGCCTGCGAAGCACAGAATCAAAGGTTCTTGCTACGAATAATATACAGTTTTCTCTTTTAGGCTGCTATCATATTCACAGTTTGCAACACTGCTTCTGTGCTTCACACGTGACGTTTATCATCAATACGAAATATTGACATTTAAAGTGCCATTTGAAATAAACTTTATACCCGTTTTGAAACACTATGATTTATGATTTGAATTTAGTTATGGTCTTTTGGCAACTTTGAAACAGGCCGACATGCCGGTGATGTTACATTTTAATTTCTAATGTCCAGTATGTCCATATACACAAATCAACTCGCGAAAACTATACATTCTCCTTTAACCCGTCGATCCATATTTATCGCGAATTAGTAAATTTGCCAATAAGGATTTGATTTGGGGCTCGAAGCTAAAAAAATCACCTATGAATTCAAGCCCATAATTTGGAATCACCCTGTATATACTACTGCTTCTGCAGTATTTCTGCAGTAGGTGCATTGTGTTTAATTGCCTGTTAAAACTTATACTTCTGCAGAAGAATTTTTAAGCTAAAAACATGGATGTTGTCATTAGCTTCCATTTGATGCAATGTTCTATGCGTCTTAGTTATTTACAAACTCTACTGACTAAATATTTACCAGTAGATCAATGTAATCTTTATTTTTGAGGCATGAAATTTATCCGTATTTTCATAAAGTAGTGAATCTGGTTCAGTTTTGAAGGGCTGTTAACGGACACCGAACAACACATACACCTACACACACAGACATACACACAAAATATCATCTTTTGAGATAATAGCAGTACCATGTTGTTACATGCAACTAACTCTTCCTTCTTATATAATCGATTTATTGCATAAATGAGAAAGTTCCAAGATAGAAGCAATCAAACACATGACGGTGGTCGTGTCATACCCGCAGTGTCGATCTCACTGCAGCATCATATCGTGTCACTACTCCGCCATGAGATGTCAGGAACCACTGTGGGACCACGATGGCTCAGTTGGTAGAACGCTCACCTATGGTGCTAGCGGTTGTCGGACCCTGTCCATATCATGTGGTCTTTGTGGTGGACAAACACCGTGTGCGTGGGTTTTCTCGGGGTGCTCCCGTTTCCTCCCACTTTCTTCATTCCACCAATTCATCCCATCATCATCCATACGGCCTGAGCCATAGATGCCTAAAGACCTTAACATAAATTCAAATTCAGGAATCACCTTATCAATTTATGACATTGCACCTGTGTTTATCTTTGACTAAGAAGGATCGTGTTTGAATGTGATATTTGAACGGAAGACATGTTACTGGAAAAGGGCCTTTTAGGGCGAGTTAATTAATCAAATATCATTTAATGTTAGTCCACTCGTTCTTCGTATCCATGCAAAATTACCACAAAGTGCTTTGTAAATTGTTCTATATACTTTAACTACCGTATAAGTATTACGAAACGGTTGTATTTATTGTTTTTAGGCATGGGCATGGCTCATTTTGCTTTTGATTTTATGTATTTCAAATTATATGACACAGCATTCCCTACGCCAAGTTTAAATTCACTTAAATTTATTGTTGGCCTTTAGGCATCTACGACTCAGGTCACGAAAAGTTCAAGAAGTTGAACATGGTCAATGCTTATATCCTTAACCTTCTATTCAAGAGCTTCTTGGTATGGTTTTCCGTGCAATGCTATTGTTATAAAGTGCTTTTAATCCAGCTTGAAGTGTCAATTCTGTGTCATAAAGTGTCAACAATTTATTAACCTTTAGTATGAATACACACAAGGTAAAATACTAGTGCACTATTCTGACCAGAGATTGAAATTATAGAATCAATTGTAGAAACATATTTAAATTTGCAACATTACAAAACTATTGACAATAATTTATCATATCATTACAATATTGATTTCTAAGACTACATTCTTCCGCTCAAAGTGTTTATGAGTGAGTGAATTGTGATTAATGTCCTAAATAAGTTAGTAAGCTTCTAAGCAACGGACCTACACTTTTTGGTAAAGTGGGCTCCGAACCACTGCATTCAAAGGACCTCGGCAGGATTTGAACTCGTGACCACGCACACAGAAAGCCATCCCGAGGTCTAAGAGAGGGTTTATGATTTTAACATTTACACACCAGTAAAAGTAGATAAACTTCGTATTCCGTGAAGTTTCTAAAATTCACAAACATCTATTACCGAGCTTCAATTCGATCCCGGAACCTGAACCCAGTGGACGCTTGCGAACGATGCAGACCACACGATAATCGTGATTGGAATCAGGGGTGCACTCGTAAATATTTCAATACCAGAACGTTTCAGTTTTTCCATATGTCATACCAATAACTGTGAAGTGAGGAATAGGAATTAAACAAAATTGTTAATATTGACAAAAATATGGAATACTTTATTAATTAAATTTGTAACATTTAGAAACTGAATAAGAAACATTTAGTAGAAGAAATGTCATCGTACAAAATCTTTTTTACTAACTGAAGCAGTCCAACCTTGATATAACCACATGTTAATGTGTTACAAAAACTTATCAAGTGGATTAAAATCCTGTAAATTGGTTGGTGTTGCTTGCCTTGTTCTGATGCTATTTGCAGTTTTGTGTTCTCACAGCCACGTTTTTACATATGGCTCTGGATCCCAGTCGCCCAAGTTTGGGCCGCGCAATTACACAACCATTAAACTTGACACATGTGGCACTGTCAGTCTTGTACGGGTGGGGGAATGATAAGATTCATTAGAATCAGTCAATATATTTTGTAAAATGGAACATTTTTATAGCAGTACACCCTTGCTGTATAAACGCATTGCTTCTTTAGTCCAAAGATGTTGAGTCATGAAAGCTTCAAAACAAAAGAGTTAGTAATGAGCAGAGCTGGGATCTAACTACTGAATCTCTCGCTGATTATCGATTTTACAACTTTGAACATCAATTCATATGACTTTGAAAATCAATTAAGCATAAGCCGAGGAGTATTGGCGTCACATGCCAGAGATCTGATGTTCAGCTTCTGATTTAGAAAAGGTAGTGTGATTCAGTTTGTTTTTCTTGGGTAAAGGTTTTTTTGTTTCACAATACGACATTGATTTGTGTGTTGTTTTTATTCAGCAATTCTTGCATGATCATTTTATTTTTGGTTCATTTAGTTTAAATTTGCAACACTGTATGGTACGTTACGTTTGTTTCCATTATAATAGCAGAAACGTTATTTAAACACTAATAAAAGGAAACTCTAATTACGTAAAATAAAACACATTCTCCAAATGAAACAAACAATAACACAAAATGAGAGTGAAAACAAATAAGACCAAGTTTGAAAATAAGCACTGGAAACATTGTTAAATATCATAATTATATTGTAAAACAAAATGTTTGCACATAGCCTTATACTATAAACAAAAAAGAACAAAATTGCCTATACAAGAAAAATGCTGTAATACGTACGAGAGCGGGGCGATGAGGACTGGTAGGGTGAAGAGATCCAGAATGATTTTACTTACGTCATACGCACCAACCATTCCGGTACAGTATGATGTAATCCCGCTTTCACAGCTGCAGTTGTGTATGGCGTCACTGGAAGAAGAAAGTGTTTTGTTTCTGAGAAAAGAAAGAAAATCCTGTTTTTGAGGAAACTACTAAAACATTTTGTTACCACATCATTAAATAGGACACTGCAGACTTTGCTCTCAGTGTTCCCATGCCTGGCGCTCTGAGGTGCAGTCAGCCTCCTATTATAATTGAGTACCGGGGAGTACCTTGGTATTCCTGGGCACCTTGGGAAGGTAAAGGCGGTCGAGTGTGGAACTGACCACCCTACCTGACTTCGTACCGTAGGTCAAGAAAATGTGGAGCGCTACCTCCACATCCCTCATTCGCCGTTCACGGTGCGTGCGTATCGCACAGAGGATAGCTTTACCTTTTTTTAGGTAGATTTCGAAGAAAAATATACGTATTGAGATCGGTACGATATCTAAGTGTATATATATTAACACACTAGCGGACATAATTTTGAAGATATTTTAACCACATTTTTATATGTTGTTTCTAGGCTTAATAGCTCAGTTAAGTTCGTTAATGAGCAAAATCGATCGCCATCTTGGATCCAAAATGACCGCCGAACCCATTGTTGTATAGAATACACAGCCTAAACCGCTGGGGCTATTAAAATCAAATTTGGCATAAAGGTAAAACATCACTGTTTGATTACGAAAATGTTACCTTATGAATTCAAGGAACCCATCTTGGATCCAAAACGGCGGAAGCAAGAAATCTATTTTTCATATCGTTTGAGCTACAGATACGAAAATTGGCATAATGGTGTATTGTCACTAGTATTTCAAGAAAATATTACGAAATGTTGAGAAAGTAGCCAACTTGGATCTAAAATGGCCGCCGAACCCATTGTTGTATAGAATACGCAGCCTAAACAGCTCCAGCTAGAAATATCAAATTTGGTAACACAGTGCATTATCACTTGTATGTTACTAAAATATTACATGATGTATCCAAAGACGCCATATTGGATCCAAAATGGCGGACCTAAAAACCATTTTCCAAACCGTTTGAACTAGAGAAACGAAATTTGGCACAAAGGTGCATTATGACGAGTAGTTTAGGGAAATATTACAACATTTAGGAATAGTCGCCATCTTGGATCCAAAGTGTCCGCCCAAAATCCCATTTTGCACATCGTTTGAGCTGGATAAATTAAATTTTACTTGAAGGTGTGCCATCACAAGTAGGTCGCGACAATATAAGAAAACTTTCATAAAGTCGTCAGCTTGGATCCAAAATGGCCGCCCCTAAAACCCAATTTCCAAATCATTGAAGGTAGAGAAACGAAATTTTCTTTGAAGGTGTATGACCAAGAGTAGGTTACAATAAATGGGGCAAACCTTCCCTTTGGGGGCGCAACCCCCATGGGAGGGTGCAGATGGACACCATATTTGTGTAGTGCTGCAAGGAGATTTTGGTTGCGAATATATATATATATATATATATATATATATATATATATATGTGTGTGTGTGTGTGTGTATGTATATGTATATACATAGCGAGTATATATATATATATATACGTCTTGTGGGGTATCATTTAACAGCTCTTGATGAATGATAAAAAAAAACAATAAATAGTTTCTCGATAGCGCTCATATAAGGCGAGATTTAAATATTTGAAAACAAAAAAACTTAGCCTGTAGGCCTACCGAAAGTGATTTTTTTTACAGAGAGTGGAATGAAATGCATTATGTCGTTTGAACAACTACATATTATAGTAACGATAAGCAGTTCCCTGTGCACTTAGGAAGCAAATAGAGTTAAAAAAATAAAACGAACGGCAGAAACAACTGCGTTGAGGGAGAAAGAACCATGCATATAGTGTGAAAGGTTTCTGCAGAACAGCTGTCTCCTTCCTTTTTTATTATCAAACCGAACTGGTAAGACGTAAGAGGATTAGAGCCGCATTAAAATCGACTCAAAAGTAATAATTTTAATACATTAATTTGTTTTTGCAGTTTTATTAGTAACCAAAAAAATAATAATTATTTGAACTCTCTTAAATATTTAAATATAATGTTAAATTACTTGGGTTTCAAATTATTTTCTTTTAGATCAATGTAAAAAATAGTTACTATACTTTTGCATTTGTTTCTGGTTCCAGCGAACCTGTGGGTCGTAGGTTGGGCATCCCCATTGTAGAGCGATCGGTACGTACTGTAAAAAGGTTATAATGGTCAGAAAATGAATTATGCATCACTTCTGTAAAATTATCGCATATATACATGTGGTAATAATATAACAGGCAGCTCGTTGTATTGTAGGTTTAATATGAAGATGGAGCATTAAAAATAACTTTTTGGACCCCACCTAGGAGGAACAAAGGGTCACTCATAGCTTTTATCTTTTATGACTTTTTTTCAGTATTCCAATATTGTTTTGATGTACAAATTGTGGTTATTCGTGGCTAAAGGTTTGTGCTTTATAACGAAAAATATTCTATTCTCATTCTGCCATTTGAACAAGAATGATGGCTCAATATATGCTTAAGGTGTCCTTCTCGCCCTGCTCTCCCCTATATCGATATCGAATTCGGCATCTTTTGGTGCATATCCACATAGCAGTAACGTAAAATTATTAACATCGATATAATATAGAGACAGGGCCGTGGCTCAGTGGTAGAGCGTTGGTATAGCATTCGGTAAGTTGTGGGCTAAATCCCAGCGAAAATCCTGACTAAGATTTTTTCAAGGTTTTTCGTCAGTCATATCAGGAAAATGCCGCGATGTTACCTTTAACTTGGGCCCTGGTTGATACCTTCTCGCATCCTTTCTCCTTCCCTATCCTGGCCTGAGACTTTGATGCCTAAGGACAATAAATAAAATTCAAATTCAAATCGACATACAGAGAGCGATTTGCAATGTTACCAATATCCGTTATTGACATTGTGGATAATCGTAAAACTTGATTTTATGTTGGCCATTTTTAGTAACTTTCATGTAGGTCTGTCACGATTATGAATGGGATACCAGTTAAAATTCACATCCATACGTCAACCGATTGTCGACATCCATTGTCGTTTGTTCAATATTTAATTTGGTAAATATCGATACAAAAAAGTCAGTGTGGAATATTGTTAATGTGAATGTCAATATCGATGTAATATTGAAAATTAAATGATCAATTGTTGGTATAGAAACTTTGATATTGTACAGTCCTAGTCAACACCAATATTCGAATCCCGGACCTTTCGTACATGCCTTTAATGTTTTATTGCTTACGCCGCCAGGACTGTTCGGAAACAAAAGTTTAGTAATTAATGCTTCTACTAACTTCCCTTGTGTGAGAGTCCCAGTAAATGACCCTTTTACACCATTTTCTAACGCACGGGAAGCTTCACACACACACACACACACAATATTTAGCGCGGTTTGCTAGATACTCGATCGATGTACACAAATTTTGCTTTCGGTCAGAATTTATTACGATTGAAATGTTTCGTGTGAAAGAAGTCGTATATAGCAGAAATACACGATGGACATATTTTGTACTCAAATAGTGAAGCATATTCTTACATAATTATAAAATGTATGTAAAAACATGGTTTGTCATCCTGTAGTACGTTAAGTACTGTAATGGCATTATTTAAAGGTGAAAGATACATAACCCTAGTTGGTCAAGACATCACGCTCGCTTTCAGTGCTGGTGTCCAGGGTCCAAGTCTGATAGGTGTCCATTAAACGAAGTGGTTTGGAGATAACTTTACCGAAAACTGTAGGTTCTGTCCTTAGAAGCTTATTACCTCATTCTAGAAAATAAAAGTTCAATTAATGAAATATTTTACATACTTTTTCTCTCGGTGTGGGTATGACAGGTAACTAGTTACAAAATCTGAGGAAATACATCCCTCAGCGAATACTCTTCCAGAGTAACGTATGAGAAATGTAGCGCCTTAGTTGACATACCATTCAGGCATTCAAGTGGGAAATAAAGAAAACCGTGCAAAAAACAACATTACTGTAACCTGTGCTTACCCAATGTCGATTCGCGACGTTAAACACTGATCCACGGGGGCTGAATGCTCATCTGAATTCAAGTTGAATATGACGTAATAAGGATAATTTCTTTTCATATATTTTTTCTTTTTCATTGATAAAAATAAAGCTGCTGATTTCTTACATTAAATTTCACAGATGACCAATTATTAACAAGAAAATGTATTGATCGTCATGATGAGAATTGATTTTCGTTTCTCTGAATCGAATTGTAGATGTTGTTGTTGTTCGTCTACAGAGTTCCAGAAATGCGGCGCTTCAGCAGCCTCACAATTTTCTCAGAAATGACTTTGTATTTTTACTTTATTGGAAGCGAAAGAACGAAGGCAGATTTTGCCAGGAGAGAACGGAAGTGAAGAGGATGAAGAAATCTTCTGCATGCTTCTCACGTGGGCTGCACTGGCGACACAACTCATTGAAAATCAGCGATTACTTGGATGTGCATCAGGCGTGAAAAAGAGGACAGTTTCCTCCCGACTTCGTCCGCAATGAATACAGGATACGACAAAAGTTGATAGAAAAATGGATGTTTT